>QNTS01001407.1:791919-812984 GCA_003317085.1 Hucho hucho
CCCCCCCCCCCCCACCACCACCAGTCTGATCTGACCCATTCTGATACTCACAGGACAGTCATGACAACAGCCTGGCCACATTTCAAGATTTTATCTTCTGAAAGTGCAGATTCACCTAATATGAATGTATGTGTGGGCGGTGTGAATATTTCCTTCCTGGTCGATTCAGGGGCAACCATTTCTATTTTATCAAAATGTAACAATTTAAAAGTTCCATTGTCAAAAGATGAAATGAAGTCTGTTGGTGCATCTGGCATTCCAATGGTAGAGATCCTTACCAAACCCCTTTCGGGCCAACTTGGTGATAACATTTTAAATCATTGTTTTGTTTATTCTCCTAACTGCCCTGTCAATTTAAATGGGAAGAGACCTATTGTGTAAGTTAGGAGTTAACATTTCTTGCAGTGAGGAGGGCCTGGTACTAACGGCTCCAAGCATCGGTATCTATACCGCACTGGAAGTGCAACGATTGGTATTATTCTTACCCCTTTGACCCACTGAATGCATTTGCTCGACCAGGCCAAAGTAAGCCCGACCACCTACACTGTACTGCAAATTTAGTCATGGTCGAAGAGACTATTTGTTTGAATCACTGTGCCATTGGGAGACAGAGCAGGAACAGTTGGCAATACAGTAAGTTATGTGTATGAAGGAATTTTGGGTGTGGTAGCTGATGTGAACTTAACCATTGAACAGCAACAGTTTTTCTCTGTGCCCCATAAATATTACATTGGGAAAATGAGAGGAGCAACGCCTGTGACCGTCTCTCCTAAAGGCACATTTCGGCCACACAAAGCACAGTACCCCTTGCGTAAGGAGGTGGAGGCAGGCATTGGAAAAATCCTAACCTCTTTGCTGAGCAGGGGGGCTGTTATCACCTGTACGTCATCACCTTTGCAACACGCCAATTTTACATGTTAGAAAAGCATCTGGTGAATGGAGAATGGTACAAGATCTTAGAGCTAGCTAATGCATTTTTTAGCATTCCTGTGCACCCAGATTCTCAGTATTGGTTAGCATTTTTTTTTTCAAGGACAGCGCTATCAGTGTGCAGTTCTGCCCCAAGGTTACGTTGCGAGCCATGCAAATTTTTGCAGATTAATTGAGCGCCAAATTGCTGTCATTTGTGTCCCCTAAAGAGAGCACTCTGGTTCAGTATGTTGACGACCTCTTTCTTTGTTCTCCTGACAAAGAACCATGTGAAATTGATACTGTTTCACTGCTAAAATTCCTAGCTGATAATGACCACAAGGCCTCGAAAACCAAATTACAATGTGTCCAACAAACTGTTAAGTATTTGGGCCATGTGATTACACCAGGGCAAGAGTTTGGCTACAGACAGGGTTAAAGCTATTTTACAAGTTCCTAAACCATGCACCAAGGAACAGATGTGGTCACTGCTGGGAATGGCTGGCTATTGTAGAGTTTGGATAATTGATTACGCTGAAATTGTCCAACCTCTCTCTGATCTCATTCATTTAAAACCAATGGCCATGGGGGATCAAATTGAGTGGACTAAAGAAGTGCTAATTCGGCTTAAACAGGCACTCTCGTTGTTTGGGGTGACCTGACCACTCCAAACCTTTCCATTTGTTCGTTTCGGAAAATAATGGGTTTATGTCAGCACTACTGACACAAAATGTGGGTGATATTGTAGCTATGTGGCCCTTGACTGTTCATGTTCCTCATTCTGTCTTCTCCCTTATCTCACAGGCAAGGACAACACGCAAGACTGTTATATTGGCAGAACGTGTAATTAACAATGTCTCATGTTACTCTGAAATGCTGCACTGTCTTAAACCCTGCAACCTTACTCCCCACACAGTCTGACGGTGATGCACTTGACCTCTTGTGTAAACCGTGCCCTGATCTCCAAGATGTGCCAATTCCTAACAGTGATTTAATCTATTTTGTTGATGGTTGTGCTAAACATTCTTCTTCAGGTGATCTGGTTGCATCTTATAGCCCACAGTATTGAGGAGGCAGACAGACTGCCCTCCCATTTCTCTGCACAGGCAGCTGAACAGTTTGCTCATGCATATGCCTGTGTGTTGGGTAATCGCACACCATAACATTGTTAAAGAACTGCTTGAGGCAGTACTTCTTCCCTCCAATATTGCAATTTGCAAGTGTGCAGCCCACACTAAACACACTGACCCTGTTTCCCTAGGAAATGCTGCTGCAGACTGCGCAGCGAAAGCGGCTGCTGATTCCCCTACCTCCCCTCTCCTTTTGATGGCATGCATTGACCCTGTCAGCTCTCTTTCCTTTAATGATGTCTCTCTGCTACAACAGGAGGCTGATGCAGAAGAAAAGAAACGTTGGAATGAACATGCACGCGTGACCCCTCTGATGGTGTCTGGGAAGGCCCAACGGCCTCCCAGTACTCCCTCGAGTGGCTTTTCCCTACCTTGCGGAATTGTCACATGGTTTGGACCATGTGTCTGAAGGGGGATGTGTATGTACAGTACCAGTCAAACGTTTGGACACACCTACTCATTTTTCTGTATTTTTACTATTTTCTACACCTTAGAATAAAAGTGAAGACATCAAAAGAACCCACATTTATTTTACTAGGCAAGTCAGTTAAGAACAAATTCTTATTTTCAATGACGGCCTAGGAACAGTGGGTTAACTGCCTGTTCAGAACGACAGACTTTTACCTTGTCAGCTCGAGGAATTGAACTTGCAACCTTTCGGTTACTAGTTCAACGCTATAACCACTAGGCTACCCTGCCGCCCCGTAAACATATGGTGTAGTAACCCAAAATTGTAGTAGTTAACCCAAAAACATGTAGTAACCCAATTTCTTTTAAACAAATCAAAATATATTTTAGATTCTTCAAAGTAGCCACCCTTTGCCTTGATGACAGCTTTGCACACTTTTTGCACACTCTTAGCTCTACTGGTTTGTAAAATATAAAATACAATTTGATTTGTTTAACACTTTTTTGGTTACTACATGATTCCATATGTGTTATTTCATAGTTTTGATATCTTCACTATTATTCTACAGTGTAGACAATAGTAAAAATAAAGAAAAACCATTGAATGAATAGGTGTCCAAACTTTTGACTGGTATTGCACATTTGGAATACATTTCAAAGATAAGAAAGATCTTAGCTGAGAATTAATCAACGATTCTAATATGTTACCTAGGCAAGAAAGTTTAGAAATAGGACAATAATTATTTAGGTCACAATGGTCACCACCTTTGTGAAGGGGGAGTACATGGGCCACCTTCCTAACCCTGGGGATAGGACCAGATATAATCGTCAGGTTGAAAATATGGGTTAATGATTCAGCAATCACGAGGGCAAAGAGCTGCAGAAAACATGGATCAAGTATATCAGCTCCAGTGGATTTTCTAATCTTAAGCAAGGCATCTAGCACATCACAGATAGTAAATTGTTGAAATTAAAACAAAGATTCACTAGAAGTTGATGGGTAAACAGTCGAGTTAGCTAGAGACTGGCAGAGGGAAGAGCAGTTGATTGACTGATCAGTGTCAATAAAACCAGTTTCTCTCAAATAAAAAGCTGATTAAAGGCATCACTTATCCCAGTATTCTCAGTTATGATGCCAGTCAGACAGAACTTGCTTAGGCAGGGAAAAATAGGAATCTGTACGCTTTAGTGCATTTACTGTTTTCCAAAATTTAGAAGGATCACCAGCAGAGACAGAGATAGAGCTTGAAAAGTAACTTGATGTTGCTTTCTTAATCGAGCATCCTGACTTAACAGGGTTTTCACATTTAGCCATGTGGGTTTTGAGATCAATTGAGTCAGATTAAAATCAATGCATCAATGCAATGTTTAATTGATCTGAGGCCAGGGATAGCCAATCCAGATTCAAATCACCTAAAATGACAAACTCCGGGGACAGAAAAGATGTTAAACACCAATAGCATAATCTCATCGTCAACAGTGAAGAGGTGACTCCGGGATGCTGGCCTTTTAGGCAGAGTTCCTCTGTCCAGTGTCTGTGTTCTTTTGCCCATCTTAATCTTTTCGTTTTATTGGCCAGTCTGAGATATGGCTTTTTCTTTGCAACTCTGTCTAGAAGGCCAGCATTCCTTCACTGTTGATGTTGAGACTGGTGTTTTGCGGGTACTATTTAAAATGAAGCTTCCAGTTGAGGACTTGTGAGGTGTCTGTTTCTCAAACTAGACATTGTAATGTACTTGTCTTCTTGCTCAGTTGTTCCCCCGGGGCCTCCCACTCCTCTTTCTATTCTGGTTAGAGACAGTTTGCGCTGTTCTGTGAAAGGAGTAGTACACAGCGTTGTACAAGATCTTCAGTTTCTTGGCAATTTCTCGCATGGAATAGCCTTCATTTCTCAGAACAAGAATAGACTGACGAGTTTCAGAACAAAGTTTTTGTTTCTGGCCATTTTAAGCCTATAATCGAACCTACAAATGCTGATGCTCCAGATACTCAACTAGTCTAAAGAAGGAGAGTTGTTTTGCTTCTTTAATCAGCACAACAGTTTTCAGCTGTGCTAACATAATTGCAAATTGGTTTTCTAATGATCAATTAGCCTTTTAAAATGATCAACTTGGATTAGCTAACACAACGTGCCATTGGAACACAGGAGTGATGGTTGCTGATAACGGCTTCTGTACACCTATGTACAGTGGGGCAAAAAAGTATTTAGTCAGCCACCAATTGTGCAAGTTCTCCAACTTAAAAAGATGAGAGGTACACTTCAACTATGACAGACGAAATGAGAAAAAGAAATCCAGAAAATCACATTGTAGGATTTTTAATTTATTTATTTGCAAATTATGGTGGAAAATAAGTATTTGGTCAATAACAAAAGTTTATCTCAATACTTTGTTATATACCCTTTGTTGGCAATGACAGAGGTCAAACGTTTTCTGTAAGTCTTCACAAGGTTTTCACACACTGTTGCTGGTATTTTGGCCCATTCCTCCATGCAGATCTCCTCTAGAGCAATGATGTTTTGGGGCTGTCGCTGGGCAACACAGACTTTCAACTCCCTCCAAAGATTTTCTATGGGGTTGAGATCTGGAGACTGGCTAGGCCACTCCAGGACCTTGAAATGCTTCTTACGAAGCCACTCCTTCATTGCCCGGGCGGTGTGTTTGGGATCATTGTCATGCTGAAAGACCCAGCCACGTTTCATCTTCAATGCCCTTGCTGATGGAAGGAGGTTTTCACTCAAAATCTCACGATACATGGCCCCATTCATTCTTTCCTTTACACGGATCAGTCGTCCTGGTCCCTTTGCAGAAAAACAGCCCCAAAGCATGATGTTTCCACCCCCATGCTTCACAGTAGGTATGGTGTTCTTTGGATGCAACTCAGCATTCTTTGTCCTCCAAACACGACGAGTTGAGTTTTTACCAAAAAGTTCTATTTTGGTTTCATCTGACCATATGACATTCTCCCAATCCTCATCTGGATCATCCAAATGCTCTCTAGCAAACTTCAGACGGGCCTGAACATGTACTGGCTTAAGCAGGGGGACACGTCTGGCACTGCAGGATTTGAGTCCCTGGCGGCGTAGTGTGTTACTGATGGTAGGCTTTGTTACTTTGGTCCCAGCTCTCTGCAGGTCATTCACTAGGTCCCCCCGTGTGGTTCTGGGATTTTTGCTCACCGTTCTTGTGATCATTTTGACCCCACGGGGTGAGATCTTGCGTGGAGCCCCAGATCGAGGAAGATTATCAGTGGTCTTGTATGTCTTCCATTTCCTAATAATTGCTCCCACAGTTGATTTCTTCAAACCAAGCTGCTTACCTATTGCAGATTCAGTCTTCCCAACCTGGTGCAGGTCTACAATTTTGTTTCTGGTGTCCTTTGACAGCTCTTTGGTCTTGGCCATAGTGGAGTTTGGAGTGTGACTGTTTGAGGTTGTGGACAGGTGTCTTTTATACTGATAACAAGTTCAAACAGGTGCCATTAATACAGGTAACGAGTGGAGGACAGAGGAGCCTCTTAAAGAAGAAGTTACAGGTCTGTGAGAGCCAGAAATCTTGCTTGTTTGTATGTGACCAAATACTTATTTTCCACCATAATTTGCAAATAAATTCATTAAAAATCCTACAATGTGATTTTCTGGATTTTTTTTCCTCATTTTGTCTGTCATAGTTGAAGTGTACCTATGATGAAAATTACAGGCCTCTCTCATCTTTTTAAGTGAGAGAACTTGCACAATTGGTGGCTGACTAAATACTTTTTTGCCCCACTGTAGATATTCCATTAAAAAAGTCTGCCATTTCCAGCTACAATAGTCATTTACAACACTAACAATGTCTACACTGTATTTCTGATCAATTTGATGTTATTTTAATGGACAAAGAATGTGCTTTTCTTTCAAAAACAAGGACATTTCTAAGTGACCCCAAACCTTTGAACAGTAGTGTATATGGCCACTCCTCCCCCTTTCTATAATCTGTCACGTCTAAATACATTATAATAATTCACTTCAATGTCTTTATCAGAGACAGAACCATATAACCATGTTTCCGAGAGAAGCAGAATGGCAGGACTCGAGTCCTGTACCCAAATGTCAATTGTGTACATTTTTTTCATCATACTTCACACATTTAGGTGCATTAGCCCAAGCCCCCTACGAGATTTAAAGTCAGAGGGAGAATTCAGCTCATTCCCATAAGAGCTAACAAGCATGGTGTCATCTGCTGCTATTTGTGAGCTGAGACTTTTCCTAGGTCCCTGGCCAACCACATGAGAGCAAAGCAGACTGAGCCTTTGACAGATCTCCCTTAAGTCACTGGATGCAGGGGTTAGGGTGGGAACTGGGAGAGGAGTGTTGGCAGAGCTCAGTCCACAGGTGTCCTGACTGTCTGTGGTCACAAAAGATCCCATGGCACTTATCGTAGGGTTGTTAACTCCAGTGTCGTGGCTATATTCCCAATCTGGCCCTCATGGCCACCTAATCATCCCCAGCTTCCAATTGTTTCATTCCTCTCCCCTATAACTATTCCCCAGGTCGTTGCTGTAAATGAGAATGTGTTCTCATTCAACGTACTCATCTTCGTGCCAGTGGCCATCGAAGATGAGCATTTGCACATTTACAGTTTTTGCCTATTGCTTACACACTTTTTGCAGAATTTGGCTCATTATGTCAAAACTCAACACACAAGCCAATCAGACATAGTACTTGGAGATTAACAACTCACATACATGCCAAAATGAAACACTGCAATGAAAACTCAACACTCCTTTCTGAAATTCTTGCAACAAAACCATACACACAAGCAACATTTGAATTACTCTTTCATATCACCAGCAACACACTGATGGGCTTTATATAAAACACTGCAGTCTTTGTGTTTCTATTTTTATTGTCATTTTCTCAGACTCAGTCTTCTGTAAAACTCAAAAGTAGAATTTCTGCAGTAATCAAACAGTATTTACAAAAATCAAATTTAGCAACAAAACAAAAGTAAAAAAAACAAAACAATTACTGGATAAATTGCTATTGGGGGGAAAAAACATATACTTGTTTTGTGTGTGTGTGTGCGTGTGTGTGTGNCACGTAGATGAACTCATGCGGCAGTTCGGCGGCATCAAACTCCAGAACTGTCTGTAACAGAAAATATTGAATAGTGTTACTGAAAACACATACAGTAACTACAATGTCTATATTTTCACACAAGTAGGGGCTGGGTTGGCTGAGTATAGACAAAAACTACAAGCTACAGGCAGGGCAGGTGGCAGCATAAACCCTCATTCCCACATCACAATATATAGTATGTAAAGTAAAGTGACACATACCTGCACATAATCATGGCGCAGATCCTTGACCCTGACACTGTTCCTCTCAAATGGCACCCTGTACAGCTGCTTCATTCTGAAGTTATGTTTCTGTAGGATGCGACTTAGTGTAGAAATGCTGACCCTGTTGATATTGTTGAATTCATTTCCATTTGCAATTATGCGTTGTTGCAACTCACGAAGTCGGATTGCATTATTTTCTCGCACCATTTCAATGATGGCAAGCTCTTGTTGTTGAGTGAAGAGCCGTTCCCTTCCACCTTGAGGAGGTCGTCCAACCATTCTGTAGAAAATGCCACCACAAGATGTCATTGGTTAGGTTATTTTTCACATACTGTACTTTCAAACTGTACACAGTACTGCAACATCACAATGGTATTCCTTTACATATACAGTACTTCACAGCACTACCCATTTTTGTATAGTATAGTTAGTACAGTAATACTGTAATATGATACAGAATCATGTGACACATACAGTAGGTACAGTCTGGAGTAGAAACTTGAAGATATACCTGTTCTCCAGTCGGAATGTCCTTATTATCGATGCTACTGTGTAGCGACTGAGGTTAGGGTGGACTCTTTGCCCAGCCTCCCTCATGGACAGGCCATGATTTATCACATGGTCCACCAGAGTAGCCCTGATGTCATCTGATATACGTCTCCGCACTGGTCCTCGTCCTCTTCCACGTCCTCTTCCACATCCGACTCCTCTCTCTCTTTGTCCTCCTCTTACTCTGACTCTCATTGCCTCCATGCTTGCAAAGTTCTAAAAATGGCTTACCTGAGGCCTATTTGTAGTGCTAAGGCTCAGACTGATTGGTGTTCTGTTTTCTGTGCAAGTGTTTTCAGGTGTGTATGTAAGTGCATACAATTGCCAGATGAGTTTTGCATTTTGAACAGAGTGTTTTCCCAATGATAACAGGTGATTTCGTTTTTGAACAAAGTGTCTAATATAAGAAAACGTGTGTAGTGTTTCGCAATAAGTGTGTTACAGAATTGCAAACAAAGTGCAAAGTTGACATTGTGTTTAAGCTATGGTTACACTGTGTTTAAGGTATGCTACAAGAAGTTTAGGTATTGAGGCTTTGGTCTAAGCATTCGGTTTTAGTGTGTAAGCAATGGGCAAAAACTGTAAGTCGGTTATGACGCCAACCTGCAGTCAGGTCAAGACCCTGATGAGGACGACAAGCACACAGATGTTCTTCCCTGAGACGGTTTCTGACAGTTTGTGCAGAAATTCTTTGGTTGTGCAAACCCAAAGTTTCATCAGCTGTCCGGGTGGCTGGTGTCAGACGATCCCACAGGTGAAGAAGCCGGATGTGGAGGTCCTACGCTTGCGTGGCTACATGTGGTCTGCGGTTGTGAGGCCGGTTGGGCGTTCTGCCAAATTCTCTAAAATGACATTGGAGGCGGCTTATGATAGAGAAATTAACATTAAAATATTTCGCAACAGCTCTGGTGGACATTCCTGCGGTCAGCATGCCAATTGCACGCTCCTCCAAAACTTGAGACGTGTGACATTGTGTTGTGTGACAAAACTGCACATTTTATAGTGGCCTTTTATTGTCCCCAGCACAAGGTGCACCTGTGTAATGATAATGCTGTTTAATCAGATTCTTGATATGTCACACCTGTCAGGTGGATGGATTACCTTGGCAAAGGAGAAATTCTCACTAACAGGGATGGAAACTAATTTGTGCACACAATTTGAGAGAAACAAGCTTTTTGTGTGTATAGAACATTTCATGGATCTTTTATTTTAGCTCATGAAACATGGGACCAATACTTTTGAATTTCGAGTTTCAGCAACATGTAGCCTAGCTTTGGCTAGACTAAATTGATACCATGCTGCACTGATGCATTGCAAACGTAAAGAACAAGCAGATAATTCATTAATTCACACAATGAACCCACAGACCTGTCAGTGGCAGTGCGCGGCCTATCAGTGTTAGTGTCCCAGGTAACAATTTCTATTGGTCAACAGCTTATTTTCGCAAGCAAAAAGACGCAAAAAGAAAGCCTGTTCCCAAAAAATTTTTTACAGCTTGTAGCAGGACAATATTTCGCAATTGGTGTGAAACGTCGTCAGAAACAAGACGTGCTCATATAAATTTTTTTCTTCCTAATTATATGGAAGAAAATAACAGTGGATTATCCAATCAACTTAAAGCAGAGATTAATTGACATTGAAAATACATAATATGACCTGTTTGTATGTCTGTATGGTCAGAACACTATACCGCTCCCGCGTCTAGCTAGGACTCCCCCCCGAAGGCCCAACTTCCTGCCTTTATCCTAACACACTTACCACAGTACAATGAATGGGCAAGAGGGGGGGCCAGAAACTAAGTTACACTAACAACAAATAAATACATCTCAATCAGGTAAATATAAATCATAAAGGTACGTACCTAATATTTCATCATATACATTATATACATACACAATATTTAATAATATTTAATATATTTACACAAACATACATGGAGCTATGTATGTTCTGTCTTTTATACAAATCTGTCCAAATAGGCTCTAACAAACAGAACTCGGTGAGAATGCGCCTTTACTGACAATTGGCCTTTTACAGGATCGTGACAGGAGTGTTTGATTCATATTAAAGAGGCAGAGTTCAGACAGGCTACTTTCATCTTTAAGATCTTAGATAGTTCTTTATAAGTTTCAGCTTACTGAAGGCTCGTTCACCTCTAGCAACTGTTACAGGCATTGTAAAGAATATTCGCAGTGCAATGCACACCTCTCCAAAACTGCTCTGTAGCTGCATCTTGTGGATTTAGGATCTCTACAGGAGAAAGACCATCTGAAAAAGGGGCACCATATATATCGTCTTTAGATGTCGCACTTCATTTTCAAATCCATCTGTGAGATCTTCGGAGTACTTGTTTCTCAATTTGTGGCAAGATACACACGAATTTGGTTTTCAGTCATATTCCTAAATGTAAGTATTGGTGAATACTCTGTGCATATAGCTGCAATCGTGTGGAACTGATTATACTATCCAGAGCCACATAAAACACTGTGTTGCGAAATCGCGTGTCTGAAAGGCGGTTAAGACAGCAGCCAGTCTTTTCCTTGAGAATGGCCCATCACTCTGGGCTGGCACTGAACAGATTGTAAAGACGATTCACACAGCCAAAATGTACACCCACAGGATTAAGAGTATGGGAGGCACAAGGTGAGTATGTGGCCAGTGGATTCTTTTGCAGTATGTGTGCTTGAACTCCCTTCACTTTCCCTGACATATTTGCACCATTATCATAGCCTTGACCATGGCAATCTGCTGTCAATACCCTTCTAATGCACTCAAAATCATTTCAGAAATTTCACTGCCTATCTTTCTAACAATGTCTTTAAATGATTTCCCATTCACCTGTTCCCTGAACTTTATCTTTGTGTACATATCTCACCAATAATACATTTTGCTCAGTATGGTAAATGTCTGCAGTTGCATCACATATAACCGAGTAATAGATTGCATCTTCTCTTTCATAAAGTATTGTTCTCAAAACCCTTTGACCACATACTCAGATGAACTAGCTTTGGCTCTCAGGGCTGAGGTAATGAGTCAGTCGTGCTCCTTTCTTTTTGTCCCTGACTTTCTGTAAGTACTCACGTAATAGCGGGTCATAATTTGACAACAGTTGAAGTAAGCCTAGGTAATGTCCACATCATCAAGATTAAGTGATTTACCCCGGAATGTCAGATTCCTAGATGCTAAGTACAGTGTGACACCCAAAATCCTTTCTATAAGTGCTCTGTTTTTATACATTTCTGCCTGGATTTGTTTCTGCAGCTGACTCTCTATACCCGTAGCTGTTGTTACGGTATGCTGCAGTTTTTTCCATTTCCAGTAACAGTTCTTGTGAGACACACCATCCTCATGCTCTGGTAGTTTGTCATACATTCTCCGCCATTTCACTGATGATATCTTACAGCCATCTTTACTATTCAGAGAACTAGGTGATGATTTACTTTGCTCATGAGAAAAAAGAACACATGGAATGCAATATAATGCCTTTACACTCTTACTATAAATAAGCCAGTCTCTCTGCACCGTTTCTCTTCCGTTTGCTGACTTACTGTACTGTAAATAGTTGGGGAATGGCTTGCCTTCTGAGTCTGGGGGCATGATTTTATACAGTTCTGTCTTCTCACCACACCTGTTGGCTAGTCTGCGAACAATAGCTTCTCTTTCATGGTCTTGTACTATCTCTGGCCTCAGTGCTGGATCATCCAAAACCTCATCTTCCTCACTTCGAATCTGCCAATACTCTTCCTTTCCCTTATTACTTGCTTGTTCAATCTCTTCTGTCACTCCTTCACTGGCACTGCTGCTACTCTTTAACTCCCCTTCCTCCTCCCTGCTCTCCTCTGCATCAAAGGGAATTTTAGGTTTAATGTTCACTCCTACAAAGGTTACCATACTAAAAATCTACTACTGAAAGAAAAAACCTCTTAATAGTATACATATCAAACAGAATACGTATTTTAGTGTGTCTAAAATATAATGTGCCTAACTTTACAATGTAAAAATGATCTAGTTATACTGCGGCTGCTACAAAACAACTGCCTCACCTCCAAGGTCCGCTGTTTCAACTTCATGTAGTAGGCACACGTTGGGATCTTTGTCTACAGCAGTAGTAGCAGTAGCATCTACAGTATGGATAGGTAGGCTACATGTTAGGTTTTAATTTTAGTCTAGCTAGCTAACAAATATCCCGCAAATATTGGGGAATACAGTTATAATAATATCTAAATAATAGCTAATTAACTAGCCATAGCTGGTAGTGGTAGCTCATCATCATCATGTTAATAATTACTGCTCTGACCAAGCCGAGTGAGTCCACGGTAGGCAGTTACCTGTAGCTAGCAAGCTATCAAGCTAGCTATATTGGCTAGCGAGGCTACTCAGTTCGGCAGGCCGTCTGCACTGACTTACCACTCAAATCCTTCTCCTAGTGAGTAATTTTTTCCCGGAATTTTGCTGTATCTGTCTCTGTTTCCTTTCTTTCCTTTTCTGGAAACCCACTTTTGTTTTTGAGGGGGGCATAGTGGTTATCTCTCGTGAATTCTTGTGAATGCCACTTTTGTTTTTGAGGGGGGGGGGGTACAAACGGGATGGATGGGTAGAGATGCCTGATCTGATTATTATTAACAGGGGGCAATGCAAATAGCTACCTGCCGCCTAACAGGGGGCGGCAGGTAGCCTCGGGGGGCAATGCAAATAGTCTGGGTATCCTTTTGATTAGCTGTTCAGGAGTCTTATGACTTGAGGGTAGAAGCTGTTTAGAAGCCTCTTGGACCTAGACTTGGTGCTCCGGTACCGCTTGCCATGTGGTAGCAGAGAGAACAGTCTATGACTAGGGTGGCTGGAGTCTTTGACAATTTCTAGGGCCTTCCTCTGACACTACCTGATATAGAGGTTCTGGATGGCAGGAAGCTTGGCTCCGGTGATGTACTGGGCCGTATGCATTACCCTCTGTAGTGCCTTGCGGTCAGAGGCCGCAAGGCAGTGATGCAACCCGTCAGGATGCCCTCGATGGTGCAGCTGTAAAACCTTTTGAGGATCTGAGGACCCATGCAAAATCGTTTCATTCTCCTGAGGGGGAATAGGTTTTGTCGTGCCCTCTTCACGACTGTCTTGGTGTGCTTGGACCATGTTAGTTTGTTGGTGATGTGGACGCCAAGGAACTTGAAGCTCTCAACCTGCTCCACTACAACCCCGTCGATGAGAATGGGGCATGCTTGATCCTCCTTTTCCTGTAGTCTACAATCATCTCCTTTGTCTTGATTACGTTGAGGGAGAGGTTGTTGTCCTTGCACCACACGGTCAGGTCTCTGACCTCCTCATTATAGGCTGTCTCATCGTTGTTGGTGATCAGGCCTACCACTGTTGTGTCATCAGCAAACTTAATGATGGTGTTGGAGTTGTGAACAGGGAGTACAGGAGGGGACTGAGCACCCACCCCTGAGGGGCCCCCGTGTTGAGGATCAGCGTGGTGGATGTGTTGTTACCTACCCTTACCACCTGGAGGGGGCCCGTCAGGAAGTCCAGGATCCAGTTGCAGAGGGAGGTGTTATTTCCCAGGGTCCTTAGCTTAGTGATGAGCTTTGAGGGCACTATGGTGTTGAACGCTGAGCTGTAGTCAATGAATAGCATTCTCACATAGGTGTTCCTATTGTCCAGGTGGGAAAGGGCGTGTGGTGTGCAATAGAGATCTGTGGATCTGTTGGTGCTGTATGCAAATTGGAGTGGGTCTAGGGTTTCTGGAATAATGGTGTTGATGTGAGCCATGACCAGTCTTTCGTGGCTACAGACGTGAGTGCTACGAATCGGTAGTCATTTAGGCAGGTTACCTTAGTATTCTTGGGCACAGGGACTATGGTGGTCTGCTTGAAACATGTTGGTTTTACAGACTCAGACAGGGAGAGGTTGAAAATGTCAGTGAAGACACTTGCCAGTTGGTTAGCGCAAGCTCGGAGTACACGTTCTGATAATCCACCTGGCCCAGCGGCCTTGTGAATGTTGACCTCTTTAAAGGTCTTATCCACATCGGCTGCGGAGAGCGTGATCACACAGTCGTCCGGAACAGCTGATGGTCTCATGCATGTTTCAGTGTTACTTGCCTCGAAGCGAGCATAGAAGTTATTTAGCTTGTCTGGTAGGATCGTGTCACTGGGCAGCTCTCAGCTGTGCTTCCCTTTGTAGTCTGTAATAGTTTGCAAGCCCTGCCACATCCGACGAGCGTCGAAGCCGGTGTAGTACGATTCGATCTTAGTCCTGTATTGATGCTTTGCCTAGTTGATGGTTTGTCGGAGGACATAGTGGGATTTCTTATAAGCTTCCGGGTTAGAGTCCCGCTCCTTGAAAGCGGCAGCTCTACCCTTTAGCTCATTGCGAATGTTGCCTGTAATCCATGACTTTTGGTTGGGGTATGTACGTACAGTCACTGTGGGGACGACGTCCTCGATGTACTGTACTTTTTGATAAAGCCAGTGACTGATGTGGTATACTCCTCAATGCCATCGGAAAAATCCCGGAACATATTCCAGTCTGTGCTGCAAAACAGTCCTGTAGTTTAGCATCTGCTTCACCTGACCACTTTTTTATAGACCGAGTCACTGGTGCTTCCTGCTTTAATTTTTGTTTGTAAGCAGGAATCAGGAGGATAGCGTTATGGTCAGATTTGCCAAATTGAGGGCGAGGGAGAGCTTTGTAGGCGTCTCTGTGTGTGGAGTAAAGGTGGTCTAGAATTTTGTAATCATGTAATCAATGGAACGTTAACATTGATTGGGTGAAAATAAAATGCTTGCTACATAATCTTTCTAGATAGTCTAGGTAGTTTGCTATTGTTAAACGACATCCCCAGAACTTTTTATTCTATTTTTTTTACCAGCCAAACAACTCAGCCAAACAACTGTACCTAAAAATATATCATAAATATAAAGGAGATATTTAACCCAGTATTATGATAATTTACTTGAAAAAACGAACTCTCTTTTGAAACCTTGCTCTTCTGAACAAGACTGTACTACAACGTTATCACCACTGGGTGGAACTAGCACATCATCGTTGATTTATGAAAACGACCACTAGTAGTGCCAGTTATGTCTGCCACATTTGCTTTATTATCAAAGAGTAATAGGCCTATAGATTATTTGGATTGCGTGTTCCATGCAGATTGTAGACCTGTCAAAAATTCTGAGGTTATTTATCAAAAACTGCAATGCTGGCCAGATAACTTTTAATGTACAGTATGTAATTGACCAGGGTATATGGCTGTGGTTCAGGAACCATATTCAAAAAGAATCTCAGAGTAGCAGTGCTGATCTAGGATCAGGTCCCCCCTGTTATCTTATTCATAATGATTTAAAAGGCAAAACGTACCCTAGATCAGCACTCCTACTCCGAGATGCTTCACGAATATGGGCACATAGTGTGCTGCTGCTGGGAAATTTAAACTAAGGTAAGGTATTAGGGAAATTAGTATGTACAACTCATTTGTATATCATAAAGGATATTATACACGGACTATAAGAGAATGGTTGTTTGGACAGTGTCAGTTTAGTGTCAGGAAAACAATGGTTAGGCATTAGAGCTTTTGTTTCCTGGACAGTATGCCAAACAGACACCATGAGCAAGGCACTTAACACGAATTGCTCTGGATAAGAGTGTCTGCTAAATGACTAAAATGTAATTGTAAACCGGGTGGTTTGAGCCATGATTGTCTGAAAGCCATGGTATGTCAGACCGTATACCATGGGTATGACAAAAATTGTTTTTTTACTGATCTAAATACGTTTATAATAGCAGTAAGGCACCTCTGGGTTTTGTGGTATATGGCCAAAATGCCACAGCTAAGGACTGTATCCAGCCACTCCGTGATGCGTCGCGCTTAAGAACAGCCCTTAGCCGTGGTATATTGGCCATATACCACACCTCCTCAGGCTTTATTGCTTACATATACTCACCTGCCCACCTTCTCTTTCTATGCCTGGGATATCATTAACTTTTATAGCGCCTGGAAAATGCCAGATTGAGTAATCAGTTTAATCAGTTTATTAAAAAAAATTCCCCATTGAATTATGTGATTACACACTTTCTTCAGAATTTTCAGGGCCTCACAAATAGATATCATGAAGACACCTGTTTATTAAACCCACTTTTGGACACCAAATCGATCTGTTCAATATCCACCTCTATTCTGGTAATATCTAATAACTCCATATAAAAAAGGTGTAGAAGACAATTTCGTTCAAATGTGGAAAATAACAACGCATCGGAAGACAGTGTGCAGCTCGAACCGCTCATTGAATTGACTCCAGCATGCGCAGTGCAGCTCCGTGTCAATTCAAGGAGCCCCGGTAGGAGCCAAGCAGAGCGGAGTGACTACTCGGGCCCGCACAGCACTCTCCCTTCCCTGTTCCTGTTTCCGCCTTCAGACAGTTCAACAACTCAATGCATCATCGTCAGGCAGAAAATAGAGGTTGAAGAAATCCAAGCTTTGTGAGATAAAGCCCGGTAAGACATTTTCATTACTGTGTGTGCAGAAAACGAATAGGAATGTGTGTCTGCGCCGACTCCTTTATCCCTCCATCCCTGGCCTGTTGCTATTTGCCTGCTTCGACCGCAGCCGAGAGGTAACAAAATAGCGGACAGGGATTCACGAACGAGGCTCCGTTAGAATTCCTATCGTCCTTTTCAAATTCAAAGGCATTTGTGCATGGGAATTTATCGGAGATTCATTCCTTAATTGTTGCTACTATGTGCATAACGGTTATGTTAAAAATGTATAAAGTATGCCAGCGACAATTCAGACGCCAGGCAGGGACAATACACTGCGATTTCTCTCCCATATTACCTCTAAATGAATGCCCTATTGAAAGAAAGCACTCACATTTGTGAAGCTTTCCTATAAACAAACGGAATACTTAGACTGTTTTCTGTGGCTATATCGACTGTTATTTTGTGAAGTCAGCTTGCATCGGCGGCTGCTCCCTTGTCGGTCGTGCTTTGTCGAATCAAAGCTGATCTTGAGCAGCCCCGCTATGTTTCAGACATTGGTTGAAACCGATGAAAAGTAGCCTACCTCATTTTGGATATGAATTCAGTTGTTTTTGTGCAGATGATCCACCATAGACAAAATAGTTGAGTAATACGCCTATAACACACACACATAATGTGTACATTGTTTACATTTCGTTTTCGGCCCAACTCTGTGCTATGCTATGCAAATTATGTTTGACATGATTATGTGTTCTCTCTCATGTTTTTATTTCTTGACTACAGTTATTACACATACCACAGTAGGCTTAGTATAAAAAAAATACTGCTGATAGTTCATAGATAGGCCTATAGGTCTATTTGATTGTGCACCTCTTACAGACTTCCCTTGTGAACTCAATGAAAACCCTGTAGCCAGTTATGGCCAACATTGGCTCACAGCTGGTGGATCTGAAATGGGATGTCTTGATGTAAACATGCAACTAGGGACTGGAGCCCAGTCAACCTGCCTGGGCCATCTGTGGGATAATAGCCCTAGTGTGACCCATGAATCCTGATACATTACTGTGTGAATAGTATCATGTAGTAGTAGCAGGACTATTATAGTAGTATTAGGCCTTTAATGCTACACTTTTTGGCCATTCACGTTATTGATGTGCTATGACTATAAAGATATGATAGCATTTCACAGCTTCATTTGTCTTTGAGAATTGAGATGGTATTCAGCTAATTCAAATGACCTGCTTTGCCAAGCGTACGGTAATTATGAGCTATGTAATGTGAATGTCTCGTCCTGTCCTCTGTTTGGGGTGATTGCACAACGTTCAATTATATTAACAAGGCCTTTGTATGCACAATTGGCCAATTCATGAATCTTGAATTCCAATTTCCATGTTACGATTCTCTTTGCCACGTTACAGACATTATTAATTAAGTAAAACCACAGTGATGACAGATAGGCTATCACCACATTCTGATTTAAGGTTTCACAATGAGTTATTTTTAAATAAATCATCGTACATAATCAAGTCAAGGGAAGGCGAGAGGATGGGATGGTTGGGAGACAACAGTGTGAACTTTTCACCTTATTTTAATTGTTCCAAGTATGTATAGTGGACATCATGGACACTATAGTAATTGCTATAAACATGTCATAGGACTACTATAGGCCTACCACGTAAACAGTTGAATTTTTTCATACTAGATTTATAATCATGTTTCACATGTATTACAGATGTAGGATCTTACTTTGAGCCAGTTTACTACAGCAGGAAAATAATCTTACAGCGACAGGACATGTGAATTATTATGTGGATCATAATTAATGGACATTGTTGTAGGGGTTGATAAATTTTTGGTTAGGGCAAGTCAATTCTGAAATTTCAAAGTGGAAATTACTATAAAAGCTCAAAACCACTGCAAGTTTATATTTCCTGCTGTGCAAGAAAATTCTCAGTAACAAAACAGTGATCAACTTAAGATCCTACACACTGCTAACCCTAACCTTAAATTAAGACTAAAAAGCACATTTTTGTTTTCATACATTTTTTATGATGTAGGCCAGTTTGACTTTGCAGCTGGCCCATCTAGCAGAAACCGCTCAGTTCTGCCTCCAGGGCAAGACTCAAGACAATAAGTGTCAACCTGCAATTAGGCCAGGAGAACTGAATAACTAACAGTAACAGTTAATTTGATGTGAGTGCTCTGCTGCTATCCAACACTTGCAGGAACTAAATCTCGTGCTTTGTTGAAGTAGCCATTGCCCCATTGTGTTCATACTAGAAAAGCTTTTATGTTATTGAGATTTGGGATCACTTCCTTTCAAAACTCAACACTTGAACAGGTCCTCCAAATGATAAACATGCAAAGGGATAGGCTATATGATAGATATATAATATGATGACATTATTAGTTTTAACAATGTAGAGTCCATAGAGACACTGCAGTACCTGTCACTCCACCACACCTCCTCAGCAGTCAGCACAAAAACATCAGTCATCTTGAGTGTCAACAGGAGTACCTGGCAACAACCAGAAACACCCACACACACACCTACACACAGAGTAATACTCTACAAGTATGTTAATGCTTTGTCTGTTGTTTGCATCAACCTGGGCTTGGGTTGATTGAAGCCTTGGTTTCCGGAAATGTTTATGCGATCACCTGTGTGCCCCAACAGTGTTAGTTGTTATTAGATGTGTGCCGAATAGTCGGACTAAACGAGTATCGTAACGGATATGTGCAATTTTCTGGATACGATTATAATCAGAGTATTTTTGGTAATTATCCGCAATGGGGGAAAAAAAGAAGACATTTTCGAATGCCAGCCAGCATCTTTCTAATTGCAGTCAGTCAAGTGAGGTGCTAACTGGGTGTAAATAAGTGAACTGGCTAGTTTGCTTGTCTGTAAAGACAAGGGCGGGCCGTGTGTTGATCCTGCTGCTCTGAACAGATAGAGTGAAGCTGTATTTCTCTGTCCACTCACTTCATTATTTCACCCAATCACTTTCACTTCCCTTTTTCGGTCTGATCATTCAGACTGCTGCTGCCTCCTGTTAGCCTGCTGCTATGCTAAATCAAATGGACGTTTGCTACCAAGCTATCAATGTGCATAATATGTAACAAGCGGGGCGAGGGTATGAAAAAAAATAATGAAACATCGATGCGCATTCTGACTGATAGCAAACTTGTCTGCCCGCTGCAAGTTGAGGAGACACAGGCCAGACACACACAGCCCTCCAGGGCTCTTAATCTGCAGCTTGATCTATAAACGTGCAGGGAGATAGATATTTTTGCCAACATCTACTTAGCCATATTAAAACATATATATATTTTTTTCGATCACTACTATCATCCGATCTGACTATCAACTGTCAATTTACAGATACGATTACGAATACAAGTATGGCCATGTCGGCACAACCCCTAGTTGTCATGTTCCAGATACGATCACACTTTAACCACCTGTATGAGGTCTATCGTCTGTATTAAGTGTTTGTGACTTATAGCTGCAGTGACTTACAGCCGCAGGCTGAAACTTTGACAATGAATGGTCTCCTTGTTGTTTGTTTCCTATTTAGCTCTGGGCCTAGGGTATATGCATTCTGGCACTGTTCACTGTGTTATCTAACAAGTCTGTCTTATAGCCTAGCCTACATTTCATTTTGATAAGATAGCAGAGGTCCAAGAGGCCATTGTTGCCTTGTTGCCTAGTTCGGATCTGGAATACTCATGTTACTTATTACTTGAAGCTCAGCAAGCTTTGTTTGTGAGTGCACGTGTGAATTTAGTTGTAACGATAGGCCAGCAAATACATGTTATTTTCCATATCCTTGTTCTGTTCTATTGTGAAAAGTTGAAAATGTCATGTTTGTTGAAGGAACGAGCTCTGGTGTCTCTGGGGTAGGGTAGCTGAAATGTAACACGTCTCGTTTGGGTTAGCTGTAAAAGTCTGTAAACCTGTCAAAGTGTTTGTTTGTCACACATTACCATGGAGACTTGTGTTATCTGTCCTCTACAACATTAGTGATGGGGCAAAAATCTATACAGCTACATTTTGGTATATATATTTTTTGACGATATATTGTTTTAACAATATCGCAATGTTATTTTTCCACTAGTTTGCTGTACCTGCAACAAAACTTCAGTATTATTCCTTCATAGCTTGTTCTCCATCTTCTTTTTAAATAGGGAGCCAATTTGTTTTCAGCACTTCCATGACTGATCAAAATGTGTTTTCTCATAGCTCCCTCTTGTCCCTCTGCAGCAGACATA
>QNTS01001407.1:813962-824363 GCA_003317085.1 Hucho hucho
ATGTACACACACACACACACACAAATAAGGTCTCATTCTCATCTTTGGCACCCCTTTGGTTCGGTGTCTTACTATTTCCCGCTGAACATAGTAGAGCAGGATTCTAAGACCTCTATTGGAGGACTGTGTTATAAGTATGTTCTCATGTATTCTCACTGGGAGAGGCTGCTGTGTTATCTTAACTTTGCTGACTAAGAGTCCATGTATTTTATGACTGGATGTAGGGATGGTGTGTGGGCTTGGCTATGTTAGTCATTGAATGGACAGAGGTAAAACATTAACTTGTGACCGTGGTAATGACTCTAAAGGGTATTCTGCTATAGCTGGGGTATTGCTGCTGATACTTATCCTTCAACGTGTTCCACACAGGGTTAGCAGGAATAGAATAGAGGACATCTACAGTACCCGAGCCTCAGTGGAGTGTTGCCAGGTTAAATGAACCTGTGTTGACTACTGTAATGGAGAAGCCTGTATATTCTCTCATATTACATGGCAAACGTAAGCTGAAGTATTGGTAATTACTACTGATTGCATTGGAAATCTTAGAGATCATCAATTAACAGTTCAATGAGGTGGTTTTGATTGACAACGCTTCAGAGAGCCTTAACTATACAACCCCCCTTACACACACTCCGTTAAGCTCTTTATCCTTCTCTCTTTATTTCTCTCTCCCTCCCTCTCCCTCCCTCTCTATCCCCCTCTGTCTCTTTATTTTTCTCTTTCATACCCCCCTCTCTCTCCCCTCTTATCTATCTGCCTCCACATCCTCCTTTCCAATGTTCCAATGTTGTCGATATCCAGTGACAGCTCTCAGTAGGTTTCCATGGCGATGCCGGCAAAAAGGCAGGAATAAAGAAGTGCTGATTAGTTTTAATGATAGTGTCGCTTTTCCTTTCTTTCCGTTTGACTAGAGAAAATCTCTCTAACAGGTGATTTTGTATGAAGTGAAAGAGGAAGAGTGGTTGGTGCATGTGTGTGTTGGTGTGTGTGTGTGTGTGTGTGTGATGGATGATAAACTGAGAAGTGATGGAGAGGGAGGGGCTAATCACACAGGCTCGATCTCTGGCAGAGACACTATTTGTAGCGCATGACGCTTTACTCTCTCTCTCTCTCTCTCTCTCTCTCACTCTCTCTCTCACTCTCTCTCTCACTCTCTCTCTCTCTCTCTCTCTTTCTGCCCAGTAAGATGTGGTGAAACCTCACCAAGCCCAATCTTGGCATCTGTATTATTCATGCAGAGAAAGCAGAGATGATCGAGCCGTCATGCCTCATCTTACAAGAGACCTGAGAGAGTGTATGTGTTCAGTGTGTGTGTGTGTGCGTGCGTAGCCAGTCAGTGTAGTTGTCCCCATCGGTCCTGACAGTCACAGTGCCCACAGCCCAACAGGGACTTTTGATCAGCTATAAATAAATATCTCTCTCTCTCTCTCCCTGGCTGCAGTGTGGAGTCAAATCTGCATCCCAAATGGCACCCTATTCCGTATTTAGAGCACTATGTTTGACCAGGGCTCTGGTCAAAAGTAGTGCATAATATAGGGAATAGGGGTACCATTTGGGACTCCGACAAAGTGAAGCGTCCTTCATGCAGCTGCCTGGAAGCAGCTCTGCTCTGACATTACCAACAACAGTCCTCATATGACCTGCTCCTGCACAGACTAGCACTTCTTCATTTATTTTACTGCATAAAGAAATGCATGCAGGTTTTACTGCATGCATTTACAGGCAGGCAAACAGGCCAGGAGCTTGCAGCTAGTGTACTACTCAGTCCTCATACTCAAATAACTGTGTATGTGTGTGTGTGTGTGACTTTCCTAGACACGCTTGGTCAAACAGAGCCCCCCCCCGCCCTTCAGAGTCCCCAGGGGTAAGACTTGGACAGTCTACACAGTTACACAGAGAGGGAAACTCATAACAGTCACCTCACAGTCACACATGAGCAAAGGGAGAGGGAGAGCTTATTCAAATCGACGAAAGTTGGAAGAAAGGCATCGGGACGAAATGTCAATTTACATAATATGTATGTCCCCTGCCGTGAGAGGGTTCGGATGATATACCATATATACCGAAAGTATGATTTGCAGTACTGCCCCGCCCCCCCCGCTTTGCGAGGGCTGCGGGGGTGCGTGCGACACTACTGCTTATAGCTGTAATTTAACTATCTAAAATGTGGCAAATCAATTATATCCAGCTCAGGGCTCCAGCTGTGCATTTGGTCTGCTAACTTGCTAGCTTAGTGGCTAGATGATAAGATCAAGCTTCTGAGACATTCAATTCCCCGATGGATGAAGATCCATGTTGCCTGAATAGTTTTGTGTGTCAAAAAAAATTAAAATAAGAATTCTTAACCCTTTAGAACCCAATATAATATTTGAATGCTGTTGTAGATTACTGAGCATTTTCAAGATAAAGCTAATTTTGTCACACATTTCAAACAAACAGACATGGCTAAAAAATAACAAATTAAAAGGACAAATGAAGATTACAAGTTAACTTAGTTTAAAAGAGCACAACCTCTGCTTTAATATGACACAATATTCATGTCTGCAGATCCTCTCAAGCTCTGTCAGGTTTGATGGGAAATGTTGCTGCACAGCTATTTTCAGTGTTTGATCGGGTTCAAATCTGGGCTCGTGCTCTGCTTTTTATACTTTAGAACCGGAAACCCCTTCAGAAGCTAGCCAGCTAACTAGCTACTAGCTAGTAGTCAGTTAGCCACTGCTAGCGGTCATCACCGTTAACTCGGACATCTGCCAGCCTCAGCCCGGTCAATTCCTGCCAGTCTGCACAGCGCGATATCAACCCAGAGCATATTGGACTGCTATTTCTCTACCACATCTCCGGATTCCTACCACAAGCTCTGAACCTTTACTCCGGATCATCGCAGCTAGCTAGCTGCTATCCGAGTGGCTACTCCTGGCTAACGTCTCTGTCCCGAAGCAAGCACCAGTTAGCCTGGAGGTAGCCTCTAGCTAGGCCCATCTCCCGGATGACCGAAGAGATCCATCAGACAATTCCTGGGCTTCAATACCTCTTTTGCCAATTGGCCTGGACCCTTTGCTGCTGACACGGAGCCCCGCTGATCCATCACGACTGGTCTGCCGACGTAACCGTCCGAGGGGGTTTCAACAGGCTCTCCCGTTGCGACGTCCCCCTGAGGCCCATCATTGACTTCTGTAACCGTAAAAGCATTGGTTTCATGCATGTTAACATTAGAAGCCTCCTCCCTAAGTTTGTTTTATTCACTGCTTTAGCACACTCCGCCAACCCGGATGTCCTAGCCATGTCTGAATCCTGGCTTAGGAAGGCCACCAAAAATTCAGAAATGTCCATTCCTAACTATCACATTTTCCGACAAGATAGAACAGCCAAAGGGGGCGGAGTTGCAATCTACTGCAGAGATAGCCTGCAGAGTTCTGTCATACTTTCCAGGTCTGTGCCCAAACAATTCGAGCTTCTACTTAAAAAAATCCACCTTTCCAGAAACAAGTCTCTCACCGTTGTCGCTTGTTATAGACCACCTTCAGCCCCCAGCTGTGCCCTGGACACCATATGTGAATTGATCGCCCCCCATCTATCTTCAGAGTTCCTACTGCTAGGGGACCTAAACTGGGACATGCTTAACACCCCGGCCATCCTACAATCTAAGCTAGATGCCCTCAATCTCACACAAATTATCAAAGAATCTACCAGGTACAACCCTAAGTCTATAACCATGGGCACCCTCTTAGATATCATCCTGCCCAACATGCCCTCTAAATTCACCTCTGCTGTCTTCAACCAGGATCTCAGCGATCTCTGCCTCATTGCCTGCGTGCATAATGGGTCCACGGTCAAACGACCACCCCTCATCACTGTCAAACGCTCCCTAAAACACTTCAGCGAGCAGGCCTTTCTAATCGACATCGCCCAGGTATCCTGGAAGGATATTGGCCTCATCCCGTCAGTAGAGGATGCCTGGTTGCTCTTTAAAAGTGCTTTCCTCTCCATCTTAAATAAGCGTGCCCCATTCAAAAGATTTAGAACTAAGAACAGATATAGCCCTTGGTTCACCCCAGACTTGACTGCCCTTGACCAGCACAAAAACATCCTGTGGCGTTCTGCATTAGCGTCGATTAGTCCCGCGATATACAACTTTTCAGGGAAGTCAGGAACCAATATACACAGTCAGTTAGGAAAGCTAAAGCTAGCTTTTTCAAACAGAAATTTGCTTCCTGTAGCACTAATTCCAAAAAGTTTTGGGACACTGTAAAGTCCATGGAGAATAAGAGCACCTCCTCCCAGATGCCCACTGCACTGAGGATAGGAAACACTGTCACCACCGATAAATCTACGATAATCGATCATTTCAATAAACATTTTTCTACGGTTTTAGGTGCCAAGCCAAATATCTTCAGCCTCCTTCAGCACTGTCTGTGTGGGTGGACCATTTAGGTTTGTCAGTGATGTGTACGCTGAGGAACTTGAAGCTTTCCACCTTCTCCACTGTGGTCCCGTCGATGTGGATAAGGGGGGTGCTCCCTCTGCTGTTTCCTGAAGTCCACGAACAGCTCCTTTTGTTTTGTTGACGTTGTGTGAAAGGTTATTTTCCTGGCACCACACTCCCAGGGCCCTCACCTCCTCCCTGTAGGCTCTTGTCATTGTTGGTAATCAGGCATACTACTGTTGTGTCGTCTGCAAACTTGATGATTGAGTTGAAGGCGTGCGTGGCCGCGCAGTCATGGGCCCCAGTGTTGAGGATCAGCGAAGTGGAGGTGTTGCTTCCTACCTTTACCACCTGGGGTGGCCGTCAGGAAGTCCAGGACCCAGTTGCACAGGGCGGGGTTCAGACCCAGGGCCTCAAGCTTAATGATGAGCTTGGAGGGTACTGTGGTGTTAAATGCTGAGATAGAGTTAATAAACAGCATTCTTACATCGGTATTCCTCTTGTCCAGATGTGAAAGGGCAGTGTGCAGTGCAATGGCGATTGCATCGTCTGTGAGTTTATTGGGGCGGTAAGCAAATTGAAATGGGTCTAGGGTTTCAGTTAAGGTAGAGATGATATGATCCTTGACTAGTCTCTCAAAGCACTTCATGATGACAGAAGTGAGTGCTACGGGGCGATAGTCATTTAGTTCAGTTACCTTTGATTTCTTGGTGTATAGTGTATTACCACAGATGCTCAGAATTTACTGAAGCAGAACCAGAAGTACCACAACACTTACACCCTCGTTCTTAATTCACGCTGCTGATGTCATATTACACCAATATACTATTATATAGTGTATAATATAGTTTCTCTGTTGCACTGTGGGTAGTCAGAAGGCTTTGCTCATCACTTAGTACTCACACAATTCTGGCACAAAGTCACAATGTACTGGCACAATGTCATTCAGCATTTCAAGTAAGCGCAGTGCCAACTCAGCACCAACTACAATTGGGCCCCACCCTCGGCTGTTTGTCTCGATGCCTTTGTCACATAGAGACCCTGACAATTCTCTGTCCTCGCTCTCGTCTCCTCCTCTGCATCACTCAGCGGTGACTCGTATGGTGATGTAATGTAATGTGCTGCCTCGGCTCCACTGGAGCATGTGGTGGAGGGGATCCATAGAGCCTTGTGGCATTCTTTCTAACGTTCCAGTCTAACATTCTAACAGTGTTCTAACAGCGTTCTAATGGCCTCTCTGGGACAATTAAGCACCTCAGAAGCCAAGCTCTTAGAGCTGTTAGTGCTTCTGTGGGAGGATATGCACTGCCAGGGGCAACGGCAGGACAGGGCGGGAGAGTGAGTGGGTAATGGAGAGGGGTGTGTGTGTGTGTGTGTGTGTGTGTGTGTGTGTGTGTGTGTGTGTGTGTGTGTAAGGGGGTTTCAGGTAATGTTTAGCTAAGGTTATGAAGCTGGTCAGATCTGAGTCTGTTAGGTCAAACAAGGGTAAGCCAGGGATGTCTTTGTACCTGATCCAGGTGGGCTCAGGTAGGTCCTCTCTCTCTCTCTCTCTCTCTCTCTTTGTGTGTGTGTGTTGGGATTGTGTGAACGTGTTTGTGTGTGTGTGTCGGGATTGTGTGAACGTGTTTGTGTGTGTGTGTCGGGATTGTGCTCAATTCAAGAGAATGTGAATGCCTCATAAATCCAATAAAATTCTTGAATTTGAATTGAATTTGAATTGAAGTAGTAAACAGGATACAGAATTGCAATTCAAATTTGAATTAAAAGAAATAGAATTGAATTCAGTGAAATTAAATTACATTTCAAATGCCTCTTTTACTCAACTATCAAGACCCAGACCAAGATCCAGCTCGCATAAAGACAGAGACCATGAGAGCAAGATTACATCTCTGGTACATATCCATATACAGTGCCTTCGGAAAGTATTCAGACCCCTTGACTTTTTCCTTCAGTTTGTTACGTTACAGCCTTATTCTAAAATGGATGAAATCGTTTTTTTCCCTCATCAATTTACACACAAACCCCATAATGACAAAGCAAAAAGAGGTTTTTAGATTTTTTTGCAGATTTATTTAAAATAAAAAACTGAAATATAGCATTTACATAAGTATTCAGACCCTTTACTCAGTACTTTGTTGAAGCACCTTTGGCAGTGATTACAACCTCAAGTCTTCTTGGGTATGACGCTACAAGCTTGGCACACCTGTATTTGGAGAGTTTCTCACATTTGTCTTTGCATATCCTCTCAAGCTCTGTCAGGTTGGATGGGGAGCGTCGTTGCACAGCTATTTTCAGGTCTCTCCAGAGACGTTTGATCGGGTTCAAGTCCGGGCTCTGGCTGGCCCACTCAATGACATTCAGAGACTTGCCCCGAAGCCACTCCTTCGTTGTCTTGGCTGTGTGCTTAGGGTCATTGTCCTGTTGGAAGGTGAACCTTCACTGCAGTCTGAGGTCCTGAGTGCTCTGGATCAGTTTTCATCAAGGATCTCTCTGTATCCTGCTTCATTCATCTTTCCCTTGATCCTGACTAGTCTCCCAGTCCCTGCTGCTGAAAAACATCCCACAACATGATTCAGCCACCACCGTGCTTCACCGTAGGGATGGTGCCAGGTTTCCTCCAGATGTGAGGCTTGGCATTCAGGCCAAAGAGTTCAATCTTGGTTTCATCAGACCAGATAATCTTGTTTCTCAAGAGTCCTTTAGGTGCCTTTTTGGCAAACTCCAAGCGGGCTGTCATGGGTCTTTTACTGAGGAGTGGCTTCCGTCTGGCCACTCTACCATAAAGGCCTGATTGGTGGAGTGCTGCAGAGATCGTTGTCCTTCTGGAAGGTTCTCCCATCTCCACAGAGGAACTCTAAAGCTCTGTCAGAGTGACCATTGGGTTCTTGGTCACCTCCCTGACCAAAGCTTTTCTCTCCCGATTGCTCAGTTTGGCCCGGGCGGCCAGCTCTAGGAAGAGTCTTGGTGGTTCCAAACTTCTTCCATTTAAGAATGATGGAGGCCACTGTGTTTTGGGGACCTTCAATGCTGCAGAAATGTTTTGGTACCCTTCCCCCTTGACAATATCCTGTCTCGGCGCTCTACGGGCAATTCCTTCGACCTCATGGTTTGGTTTTTGCTCTGACATGCACTGTCAGCTGTGTGACCTTGTATAGACAGGTGTGTGCCTTTCCAAATCATGTCCGGTCAATTTAATTTACCACAGGTGGACTACAATCAAGTTGTAGAAACATCTCAAGGATGATAAATGGAAACAGGATGCACCTGAGCTCAATTTCGAGTCTCATAGCAAAGGGTCTGAATACAATGTGTAAAGAAGGTATTTCTGTTTTTATGCTACGATAGCGAAGAGCGGTGGGTGTGGAGTCAGGCGCAGAGAGCAGAGTAACGGAACAAACGTCTTTAATGTGTGTACACAAATAACTGTCCAACGCCAAAAGCAACACAGGCGAAAATAAGACAGTATACAAAACACATATAGCAGTCCAAACATGGGACATGAACAATAGCAAACAAGCCCGCACGAAAGGAGGCGGGCTTAACCAGCTTAAATAGCCCTAATAACCAAAACGAAAACAGGTGCAAACAATCAGAATAATGAACAGAAAGAAAATAGAGGATCGGTGGCAGCTAGTAGGCCGGTGACGACGACCGCCGAACGCCACCCGAACCGGCAGAGGAGCCACCGTCGGTGGAAGTCATGACATTTTATTTGTTATAAATTTACTATGTTCATGCTTTGTTGTTATGGGGTATTCTGTGTAGATTGATGAGGAAAAATATTCTAAAATGTATTAAAAATATATTTTTAATACATTTTAAACTAAGGCTGTAGAAAATGGGTCTGAATCCTTTCTGAATGCACTGTAGCTAGCCTATGATAACATTAGTACATTTATTTATATCTAATGAAACAACATACTTTTGCTCATGGCTGTGCCCCTTTCTGTCCAATTAAGTAATTTCTGGACAACATTTTTGTCTATTTGGTGGACCCCGTTTGGCTTAAAAGCACACCCAGACTGTAAATGTCCATATAGCCATAAATGTGGCAATAACAAGATTTAGGCCTAAAGGTTATTTTGTTACCTACCTAATATTAGGCCGGGGTCCCCCAAATTACATTTCCATCCTCCGTGGATGCAGGCTAAATCAATTCTTTCATACTTTAGGAAGGGAAAAGGGATACCTAGTCAATTGCACAACTGAAATTTGTCTTTGCATTTAACCCAACCCCTCTGAATCAGAGAGGTGCGCCTTAAAGCTGCAATATGTAACTTGTTGGGCGACCCGACAAAATAACATTGAAATGATAGTTATAGATCTGTCATTCTCATTGAAAGCAAGTCATAAGAAGTGGTAGATCTGTTCTATGTGCGCTATTTCTATGCTTCCTGCTTTTAAGTTTCGCTTTTGTGTCTTGTACTTTCGGTTTGGTACACCAGCTTCAAACAGCTGAAAATACACTATTTTTGGTTATGGAAAATATATTTCACAGCGGTTTAGATGGTACAATGATTCTCTACACCATGGGTCTCCATCTCTGTTCCTGGAGAGCTAAAGTCCTGTCGGTTTTCACTCACCAGGGTTTCCCAAGGTCGGTCCTTCCCCCCCAGTGCACGTTTTGGTTTTTGTCCTAGCAAGGCTAGGCTAGAAAGCTATCTAACGCTGGCTAACTAGCTAGCTAATGACGATACACCATAGTCATGGGTCCGCAAAATCAAGCCAATGGTACTGAACTCATAACAAAATCATGTTTTGACATTGTAGTGGCTATTGATGTCATGGTTGTTTGATTTTTGCTTAGCGACATTGCGAATAACATATTTTTGGCATTTAACTATGTATCTAATCCGATTTCCAGAATGCATTAGTTTAACCCTCAAGTTGAGCCTAAAGCATTCAAAAAGAAGCCAACCAAATTAAATGGTTGGTGGAAATATAATTGGCTATTCTAAGCACTAAGGGTTAAGAGTATATGAACATTGTTTCCACAGAAAGGTTATATATTCTCTGGCATCTGGAAGTGTAACGTAACATAGCAGGTGTAAAAGAAACACCCAAAACTAGATCCCCCACATTCTGGTATTGACGAGAAGAAGAAAAAAAACAGTCAGGGCAGGAGCTCTTCTGCACTGTTCAACCAATCCAGTAAATGCGGAGGTGGAGTTAAGATGGAGTGTCGCCTTGTTAACATCCAAAAGTGAGTCTCGTCACAGGGTGCCTTTCCATTTCCCATGAAAACCAGAGCATGCTCTGGTTGTTGGGGACTCGGCAGAGGCTACTGGAAGTGTGACCTGTCAGATTCAATAAAAGTCTCATGTTCTATGACTGTGTGTGCGTGTGTGTGTGTGTGTAGGAGAGTGTGTGTGTGTGTCTGCCCAATAGGTCAATTCACTGATTGCAACAGTGTCATGGTTACACCTGTGGAGCAGGAACATGGGATTTCTCCACTAAGAGGATTCTTCAGGATATGACTGGATTGGCCTGATTGGATTTCACCAACCGCTGATTCATACCCTGAGTCTTCCACTTCCACCTACCTCACAGTAGTACAGTAGGCTACTACTATACTATACACCTTCAGTACAGTAGACTACTACTATACTATACACCTTCAGTACAGTAGACTACTACTATACACCTTCAGTACAGTAGACTACTACTATACTATACACCTTCAGTACAGTAGACTACTACTATACACCTTCAGTACAGTAGACTACTACTATACTATACACCTTCAGTAAAGTAGACTTCTACTATACACCTTCAGTACAGTAGACTACTACTATACACCTTCAGTACAGTAGACTACTATACTATACACCTTGAGTACAGTAGGCTACTACTATACTATACACCTTCAGTACAGTAGACTACTACTATACTATACACCTTCAGTACAGTAGACTACTATACTATACACCTTCAGTACAGTAGACTATACTATACACCTTCAGTACAGTAGACTACTA
>QNTS01001408.1:13607-36841 GCA_003317085.1 Hucho hucho
CTCAACCATCCTGCACCTCTCCTCGCTCAACCGTCCTGCACCTCTCCTCGCTCAACCGTCCTGCACCTCTCCTCGCTCAACCGTCCTGCACCTCTCCTCGCTCAACCGTCCTGCATCTCTCCTCGCTCAACCGTCCTGCACCTCTCCTCGCTCAACCGTCCTGCACCTCTCCTCACTCAACCATCCTGCACCTCTCCTCACTTAACCATCCTGCACGCACCTCTCCTCACTTAACCATCCTGCACGCACCTCTCCTCACTCAACCATCCTGCACCTCTCCTCACTCAACCATCCTGCACCTCTCCTCACTCAACCATCCTGCACCTCTCCTCACTCAACCATCCTGCACCTCTCCTTGCTCTGGACAATAGATGAGAAGCATCTATCTCAGTTGCTAAATCTATCAGGGAAATCTTGAAGAGGATTTAACCTATCCACAGTCCAAAAAGGAGACTGCTAGAGTTAGACCATTCTCCCCCTCAATGTGTCATAATGGCTTTCTTGTGTTTTGTGTCATTGGTAGACCTTTGGGACTCCTCCCCTTGCTTCTACCAACCAACCAATCAGGGGTTAGTGTGATCTGCAATCTAATTAATATTCTTGTATTTCTGTTTGACCTTCTAACGAGTGGTCGAACACTATAAAAACAACAGTTAGCTTCACTAGACTACCAAACTGGATTGTTCTGGACTGGACTCGCCAGCTCCGGTCCATGAACCAGTAGACTCTGGCCCTGGTTTTGCATGCAGCTCTTTTATGTCTCCAATCAGCCCTGCTGTACTCAACAGTGATCTATCCTGAATGGGACTTGCCTCGTTAGCTAAGAAACTGGACTTGCTGTACAAGGTGGTGAATGGAGGATTTGATCCAAAATGGGGGTGGTAGATACTGAACTGTAAAGAAGACAGAGTGGAGTCCCTGAGAATGTACGATGCCGATGGAGGATGTGTAACACTCAGAAGAGAATGTAACGTAATGATTTGTTTTGGGGTTATTAACTGTAGAAGAATGACCTCTGAACTTTGAACTACCACCTGTGTCCCTTACACACCTTTCCTAACACACACACAGTCATACACACCAGTATTATCTCAGTCTGACTTGCTGGTGTAAAGAGCTTTACCACAAAGACACTAAAGCAATACAGAACCTGTACCTGTAAACAAGTAACACACATCACCCTACAAAAACACCTGTGCTGTTCGATAGACAAACCTGAACCTTCTCCTCATTTTGTGAAAACCTTTAGTTTGTATAATTTTATATTATATTGTTTTTAGTGTATAGCTATACTGTTAATGTCGTCACATGTTCTGTGTTTTATTTGTTTAAACCAAAATGTGTTGTTCATTACGTGGATGATATGTGAAATGAATAATGGTATTTGAGAAGAAAAAAAACACGTTAAAAAAAGGGATGATGACACCAACATGGAAAGCACTTCTTGCTGTTACCTAGGCAACACACTTTGCGGTGCATGAGGCGATTGTAGAGTAAAGCATGGTAGTCTAGGTCAGTCTCAACACCCCTGTAGAGTACCCACAGTGGTATGCTCCACAGATCCACACACCCCTAAAGAGTACCCATAGTGGTACACCCCTCTGACCTTTCTGTATTGTCATGTTGTCTCCAAATGACACCCTATTCCCTATATAGTGGACTACTTTGACCAGAACCCAATTCCCCGTATTGTGCACTACATTTGACCAGAGCCTTATTCCCTTTTAAGTGAAGGTAGTGAGCATATGGGGGAATAGGGTGCCATTTGAGATGCATAGATAGTCTATAAGATACACTACAGATGCCCTCTTCCTTATCCTCAACTACAGGCTGGCTACAGCTCTGTTAGCTAGTGTTCACACACCGTCAGCTCATACACCCCTTCCTGTATACCTCTCACCTACAGTATACTGGACCATGGGTCACTTTTGTAGAATGCTGATTGAAAATGTCAACTGCAAGAAAAAAAATAAAGTTTTTCGAACTAAAGTCCTTTACCATTTCTACATCCAGTGAATGAGACAACTGTGAGAAAAGGAGATGAGTAAATGGGGACACAGCTGAAGGCTGGGACCTTTGACATATTTGTAAATGTGTAATTTCTGTATGTCGGACTACTACCTGCATAGTGTCAGTGTCTTACAGGATCAGCAAGGTGTTGTGACTCCAGAGAAACATGGGATGCGTCCAAAATGGAACCTGATTTGCCTAACAACAAATGTATCCACCCCTATAAAAATGTCCATGAATTATAATCCACATTTCCTTTTTTTCTGCAGGATTATTTTCCTGTTGTAGCAAACTGTCTCAAATGAAGATCCTACATCTGTATAAATACTATAGCGTTTACTGTAGTATTTATTGTTTGTTTTATTGTCTATGACATATTAGTAGTGATGTTACGTTTGATACTGGAGCTCCGAGGCATGCGTCGCTAAACAGCTAACTTCGAAGCAGTGTGCCGATGTGTGTATCACTTTATCAGAAGTGCATCATCAATGACTTCCAAAGCTTTGTTCGATCACATGCTTTTTCAAACTGTGTGTTGCAAAATGCAAGATCCCACTTATTTCGCTGTGGTTCCGGTGCTTTTTTTCGATTTAAACGCTGCTTTCAAACACCAACCTCGACTGGACATCGTACTTACAAATATAGTTAGAATTTTGTACAAAAAGTTTCAACTGACCGGTAGCTTAGCAGGTAGGGTTCTCAGAACATGTAATATTATTCTGTTCGTAAATCCGAAGACACTCCATTTAGTATGATATGTTACCAATTACAATTCGTATTTTAACGACCCTGAGTTCATAAACGCGGATATCGACTCTGCCGCTTGAGCATGCTTTGGCGGCACAGTCGATAGCGCGCCGGACCTCTTCGAGACCTGCTCCCTGCTGTTTCATTACACTATTATATGTTACAAATTTGCAAAACGTACAATATGTTACGAATTCTAGCTGGGTTAGGGTTAAGTTTGGGAGTTAGGTTAAAGGGTTAAGGTTAGGGAAAGGGTTAGCTAACATGCTAAGTAGTTGTAAAGTACTAATTAGAAAAACGCTTAAGTTGTCCATGTTGAGATTTGAACCGGCAACCTTTGGGTTGCTAGACGTTCACGTTATATGCCCACCTTCCACCCTGACCAAACATCTTATATAACCATACAAAACAAAACATAATATACTATTTTGAGTGCCAGATTTACTTTGACTATGTTACGTCTAGTCTATGACACCAGGCAAAGGGAACTATGGAACATTCAGGGAGGTGAGGGTGTGAGGTTGAATCCCGTTGAAGGCACACTGTTTACTTACTTACTGACTTTATTGTCCCCATATGGGGAAATTTTGTTGCAGTGTCATGTACACATTTAAAGTGGTGTTTAAATACAAAACAAAATTGACAATACAACATTCATAACAGTTACATACCAATAAAAATATATAATAATAATAATAATAAAAAGATAGGAACATTAGCCTAAGCTATTTAGCAGGGATATCACACCTGGCACAAATGATTGTCTAGTTCTGTTTTTCCTGCTGAGGGGTACCCTATACCTGCGCCCAGAGGGAAGAAGTTCAAAGTCCGGATACAGGGGGTGACTTGGGTCTAAGAGCCTTGCGGAGGTCCCTGACCTTAAAGATCTCATCCAGGCCTGTCTGTTTGACTCCAAGTACCTTTGGGAGGGCCCTGACCTTAAAGATCTCATCCAGGCCTGTCTGTTTGACTCCAAGTACCTTGGGGAGGTCCCTGACCTTAAAGATCTCATCCAGGCCTGTCTGTTTGACTCCAAGTACCTTGCTTGCTGTGGTGATAATCCTTCTCAGCATATTTCTCTGGCTGACAGTGGCATTGCCAAACCAACAAACAATACAACAAGTTAAAATACTCTCAATGAAAGATTTGTAAAACAGAGTCAGTATAGTACAGTCTACATTAAAAGATCCCAGCTTTTTGAGAAAGTACAGTCTCTGTTGGCTCTTTTTGTAGATCAGGTCTGTACATTTACTCCACTGAAGCTTACTGTCCAAAAGGACACCCAGATATTTGTATTCCTCTACCATCTCTATATTCTGACCTCTGACAGATGTTGCAGAGGTAGGTGTTGTACGCTTCCTGAAGTCTATGCACATCTCTTTGGTCTTGTTGGTATTGAGGACCAAGTGTGATTCCTCACACCACTCTACAAAGTCATCTAGGACCGGGCCATGATGTTCCTCGTCATCAAAAGCGGGACCGTTTTAGAATAAAAACATAAAAAAAATTGTACTGTTGTTCAAATCATTTGTTTTATTTAGTATAGTATAAGCTTCTGTCTTAAGGATCCTAAATAGTGCCATAGATTTCGTTTTGGAAAAATTGTAAACTTGAAGGCGAAAAAGGGAAGCGTGATGTAAGTGGTAAACCTGGTATTCCAACGGATTGTAGGCTACTAAAGCCAACGATTTACTGCTGCACCACAACGTTTTTGTGAAAACAGTGGAGGGGAAAAAATGTCTATCTGATGTCACTATTGTGCACAAATAATGAAGCTTCGAGTAACGAACCGCTTTCACTAATGAACCGTTTTCGCCACAATTTCATAAAAGCGCCGAAGCATTCAGAAAGCCTCGGTTTCACATCACAAAGTAGTGGAGGCTTTCTACTTGAGCACATTTTCCATAACTTGCAGATATGAAGAACTAGGATCTGAACGGATAGTTCAGAGCTTCTGCTCTTTTCTATTACATTAACATTTGTCATGCGCTCCTATCCAGAACCTCTTACAGTAGCAATCAATCAATCACATTTATTTATAAAGCCCTTCTTTGTAGTCGACTACAGTGTCTCACGACATGTCTTTGGGTCGGATTTTGGGGTTTGTCGTTCGTTACGTCCACATTTTCGTGCCACCAATCCTTTTTGAGGGATCTTTCCGGTCTTGGATCCTTCTTTGGATCTCTCCTTGGTCCGACACTCCCCACCGGTCAGGAGAAGACCGACACGGTCCACGTCTATATAACAGAACATGGACAATATTTAAAACAGGCAGAACAGTTGAAACTGGAGAAGCAGCACGGCCAGGTGGACTGGGGACATCAAAGAGTCATCAGGCCAGGTAGGTCTTGAGGAATGGTCCTAATGCTCAGGTCCTCCGAGAGAGAGAAAGAAAGAAAGAAAGAAAGAAAAAGAGAGAGCATACTTAAATTCACACAGGACACTGGATAAGAGAGGAGAAATACTCCAGATATAACAGACGGACCCTAGCCCCCCAACACATAAACTACAGCAGCAAGTGAATACATTTTAGTATTGATCCCCCGAAGGAATCGATACCCACAACCCTGGCGTTGCAAGCACCATGCTCTACCACCTGAGCCACATAGGACCTGTAGGGAACACATTATACGGTCTATACTTGGCATGTAGGTTTCTCACTTATGGGTGGCACAAATTGTGATATGGTCCCGCTTTAAATGACGTGCAGATTATAAAGGCATCATAAAGCCTTCATAATGCATTCATAAATACCTACATAAATGTGTTAGAAATAATCTATAACTGTATGTCATGCTTTATAAAGGGTTCATAAGTGTTGCCTAACTGTGTGACATAATCACCAATGTCAAATGTGACATAACCCACTATGTCAACTATGACATAAACCTGTGCTTTATAAAGGGTGTCATAAGCACCGCTTAATAAAGGCCTTATACATATTAAATTGAGTCTTCACAAAGCATTTATAACCGTGTCATGCATCTTGGTAGAGGATTGCAATGCCAGGATATTGGGTTCAATTCCCGGGATCACCCATACGTAAAAATGTATTCATGCATGAATGTAAGTCGCTTTGCATAAAAATGTCATGTATTATATTTCACAAAAACATTTCTAGGATGGCACAACTCTTTCTCTCTTGGGTGCATAGTCAATAGTGGACCTGACCTCAACTTCCCCAAAATGCTGTGCTGCAGGATGACACAGACTCTAAAGTGCAGTCATGCACAGGAAAACACATTGAGAGGGCCTTTTAAAAATCAGTTTAAATTTTTTTTTTGGGGGGGGGTTCTTTTTAGTTTTTTTTCTTCCAGGTTTTGGATTTCCCCCCAAAATTCTGATTTCCCCCAGTTTTTTCACAATGATTTTTATTATAAAAACAACAAAATTAGATTTTCTGTGTTTACAACGATGCTTAAAACACATCAGGGGACGACTTTTGAGGTCTGGGAAAAATCTAGGAAACTTTAATTTTTTTGTGTAGTTGCCCTTTAATTCAGTGAGCATTCCCTGCACTGTTGTTTGGTAAGCGGGTTGTGATGTGATTTGGCAGCCAATGGAATGGATGGAGTAAAAGGCCAGCAACATTCCATATTATTCAGAGCCCCATATTTTTACTGCTCTAAGCCAATATGAATTCCATATAGAGCAATTTGCATTGGGGGCATTTATTTGACCTTGGAACATGTTTTAAAACCCAAATGTAATGCAAATGTCACTTAAATATGAACAAATATGAATCATTGTTAATGTTTAGACAATTATTTTTCATATACAGTGCATTCAGAAAGTATTCAGACCCCTTAACTTTTTCCACTGTTTGTTATGTTACAGCCTTATTCTATTTCCTCATCAATCTACACACAATGCCCCCTATTGACAAAGTGAAAACAGGTTTTTAGACATTTTTGCAAATGTATTACAAATAAAAAACAGAAATACCTTATTTACAAAGTATTTAGACCCTTTGCTATGAGACTTGAAAGTGAGCTCAGGTGCATCCTGTTTCAACAACTTGATTGGAGTCCACCTCTGGTAAATTCAATTAATTGGACATGATTTGGAAAGGCACACACCTGTCTATATAAGGTTGACAGTGCATGTCAGAGCAAAAACCAAGCCATGAGGTCGAAGGAATTGTCCGTAGATCTGGGGAAGGGTACCAAAACATTTCTGCAGCATTGAAGGTTCCCAAGATCCCATCCAAAAGACAGCACTCTACACAGAGCAATGTTCCCAATCACTGCCCTGTGATATGTATTTTTTTTAGACCTGAGGAAAGGATGCATCCTACTGGTCCTCCAACACCACTTCCAGCATCATCTGGTCTCCCATCCAGGGACTGACCAGAACCAACTCTGCTTAGCTTCAGAAGCAAGTCAGCAGTGGGATGCAGGGTGGTATGCTGCTGGCTTGAGAGGAGGATTTTCTCTATCTTTTGACATATTGCTTAGCTTTTTTCAAACTTAGTAGAGGCTAACACAATGAACATACTTGATTGATTGAGTTTATTTGCATGTAAAAAAAACAACAACAACACATACACACATGTACATACTGTACATTTTAAAAACTTCACAGGGATAACAGAAAAAAGTCTGAGACTTATTTCTATTGTGGTCCCTAATGAGCATGGTACAAAAAACAACCCATAAATGCAGACATTACATAGAACGAAGAGAAGCTGTTATTAGGGTTTGATTGAGAACCTAATATTTATTTTAGAAAGTTGCCATCTTTTGAAGTGTCACTTAGCTTTCAAAACTTAGTAGAGAAGGACATGATGAACAGTCAATCAGAAGGACGGTTTATGAGAAGAGCTTTTAAGATTCACCCGTAATTACATTTGTGGTTAAAGTAGTTCAACAATGTTTGTGAACTTTGTTGATGTTCTTTCATCTATTTCGTGTTTGGGTGTTTTGAAAGGCACTTGTGTGTTTGCTCATGTACATAAAATATATACATGTATCTATAGAATATTTTATCAATAAGTGTGTAGGTTTGCATATTCAAATGGCAATACATTTTTTAAATGTAACCTTTAATTAACTAGGCAAGTCGGTTAAGAACAAATTCTTATTTACAATGACGGCCTAGGAACAGTGGGTGAACTGCCTTGCTCAGGGGCATAACGACAGATTTTTACTTTGTCAGCTCAGAGATTTGATCTAATAATCTTTCGGCCCAACGATCTAACCACTAGGCTACCTGCCGCCCCAAGGGTACTAACGTTACCCAACTTTGTTTCTTCTTAACTGGTTATAATAAACAGTGTATGCTTTTCGTGTCTTATAAATGTGTTAATGAAACTAAATAATTCTATTGTAGACTATTCTGAACAGCAACAAAGAAAGAACTGAAAGATCTTCCAGTGTGTGTGTGTGTGTGTGTGTGTCTGTGAGAGAGAGAGAGAGAGAGAGAGAGAGCGAGACAGAGTAAGGAGAGAGAGAGAGAGAGAGAGAGAGAGAGAGCGAGACAGAGTAAGGAGAGAGAGAGAGAGAGAATCTTGCCAGTTGCTCCTCCAAGCTGTAGGTGGCGATATGCTCTGAAATGTCGCGTCATTGACACAACTGGATCTTTCTATCAATGACGTGGACTTTCATTGTAACAATTTACTGCAGCCTCGCTACCTACACACAAGGTATTTGTCTGAGATTTAATCGCATTCTACGACTATTCTTTGACAACTGTCTATAAAGTAGCCATTCTTGTAGTATTTATTAGTAGGAATAGAAGGTCCGAGACGCTTGAAGACGGTGATTTCTCAGTGAAACAGGTAAGTACTTTCACTCACGTTACTGTACCAAGGAAAGGTTACTTTGCTGCGCTGTCTCTACGTTAGCTGCCAACGTAGAAACTGTAGCACGTTAGAAGATAAACAAAGTGTAACTTTAGCTAGTCAGCTTAGCTACTAAGTAATTGCAATGACATTAAAATAATAAGGTGGAACAACGTATCTTACGTTAGCTAGCTCCTGTATGCTTCCTCAAATTTGTTTGCCTAGATAGTCTACAGATAGTAAACCATAGTAGTCACCATGTCAGTTAGCTATTCTATTATGTTTGGGAAAACAGAAACTTTCAATCATTTGTATTCTCCCCCAGCCCCCCACCCAAAACCCAGGATGAGTAAAAACAAGGTGTTGAATCTGAAGGACAAAATCGATGGCAACGAGATGGATCTGAGCCTCTGTAACCTCACTGAAGTTCCTGTTAAAGAACTGGTAGGCCAACAACGACACACTCACACCACATTACTTTTTATAAAGCTGTGTATTATAGGCAGTAGTCTTGTTGTCATACTGTTATGTGTGTGCTTTCAGGCTGCCTTCCCGAAAGTTACAGTCCTGGATCTGTCCTGCAACAACATCACCTCCCTGCCTGTGAGTAACCTTGAATGAACCCAGCCCCAAAGCCAAACACTGGTCACCACAATCTTCAGTTCGGTCAGTTGTGTTAGTGCTGGACTGAAACTAAATCCTGCTCACAATGTTGCTCTCCTCTGAAGACAAGTGGCTAATGTCTTTAAAGTAGATATTCTTTAAAGACTAATGTATGGTATCCAACTCAGCCGGATGGTCAAGGAGTACTACAGTGTATTAACAAGAGAGGTATATGGGTAGAGGAGGAGTGTAAGGGTTAGCAGCACTAGTGTACCTTGAGTTTCCTCTGACCGTTGAACTCGCGCAGACATTCCACTGTCTCCTGTCTGTGGATCATAGAAGCCACGGCGGAACGTTGCTGTAGGAGGGGAGAGAGATGAGTATTACAGACTGTACATAACTGTGTGTGTGGGTGTGTCTAGCTGGAGTTCTGCAGCCTGAGCCACCTGGTCAAGGTGGACCTCAGTAAGAACCAGCTGACCGTTCTACCTGATGATCTGGGTCGCCTTGGCAACCTGCAACACCTGGATCTGTACAACAACAAGCTGACCATTCTGCCAGTCAGCTTCTCACAGCTCAAGGTAGGTAAAGACACACACACACTAGAACTGGGAATTGCCAGGGACCTCATGATACTGAACCCTATCTAACTACTTTAGTCATTAACCAGACAATGATCTGCCCACTATTTAATTAGAAAACAAAGGAGTTAGCATGTTTAAAGAGGGAAGCATGCTTCACCATTGGCACCCATGTAATTTTTTTTAACCAAATAACTTGGCTGAGAACACATTCTCAATGACCTGGGAATAGTAATGAGCCAATTGGAAGCTGGGGATGATTAGGTGGCTGTGATGGTATGAGGGCCAGATTGGGAATTTAGCCAGGACACCAGGGTTAACACCCCTACTCTTATGATAAGTGCCATTAGATCTTTAGTGACCACAGAGTCAGGACACTCATTTAACATCCCATGTGAAAGACAGCACCCTACACAGGGCAATGTCCCCAATCACTACCCTGTGGTATTGGGATATGTTTTTTAGACCAGAGGAAAGATTGCCTCCTACTGGCCCTCCAACACCACTTCTAGCAGCATCTGGTCTCCCATCCAGGGACTAACCCTGCTTAGCTTCAGAGGCAAGCCAGCAGTGGGATGCAGGGTGGTATGCTGCTGGCCAAGATCTGCCTGGGTATAGTAGTTAGTTCCCCTCCCAAGCTCTTCTGGAGCAATAGTTCTAGCAGGCAAACTACAGCACAATATAAGGCCCATGTTCACTGATGCCATTCTGCTGGAAATAAATTTGACCTGGAACTAGAGTGAATTTATTCAGAACAATTACCAGTCCCAAATAAGTGGGCTTAATGCGTGGGTGTATGGAAATACTGCTGACTTGGCAAAATGAGTTAGTGATGCTACTTCTCATGTAATAGAGGAAAAATAGACCTTACCAAAACATCAGCGTACAGACAGCCCAAACGTATTCACCCCCGTGTCCCAAAAGTCCCAGTATTCTTCTGGCATTTTTACTACTATTATTAATTAATATGGTAATCTGCTTAATTCTATAATATATAGCAATATTTACTGTTCATTTATTTTTGGTGGACACCGATATTAATCTGAAAAATGTGTAAAGCTCTGTGAATGAGCTAGGAATAAACTTTTAATCCAACCATCAACGGTAGGAAAGGCTAACTGTACTCAACCAATCCATAACCTTTCACGACAGTCTGAAAAGTCTATTGTTAGACAGTTAATTACAGTTTTAAAGACATTAAGTCATATGTGCCTTTCATCACCAAGACTACACAGTAAACTCTACAATTAGCCAGTTATCTTTGAGCTGGGTAAACTTGGTGAACTCAACACGACCACAGTGGCATATGGATGAAGGTTGACGACAGAAAACACTTTACACAGTCTTCTTTTTTCCCCTCTGTGTGTGTTTGTGTGCAGAACCTGAAGTGGCTGGATCTGAAGGATAACCCTCTGGAAATCAACCTGGCCAAGGCTGCAGGAGACTGTCTGGATGAGAAACAGTGTAAACAATGTGCTGCCAGGGTAAGACTGGGATGGAGAGAGGGATGGGAAGGTAGGCAGAGGGAAGTTGAGGGGATTCAGCAACTCTTGGAGGACAATGGAAGTTGATAATAAAGTTTCTTAATTGTTAAAAGAAGCAGAGGGAGGAAAGGGGTAGAGATGCCATTTTTATTTAACTAGGCAAGTCAGTTAACAACAAATTCTTATTTACAATGACGGCCTACACCGGCCAAACCCTAACACGGAACCCAAACCAGCTGCGCGCGTGCGCCATCGTGTACAAGTTTATTTTGTCCCCCCACACCAAACGCGATCACGACACGCAGGTTAAAATATCAAAACAAACTCTGAACCAATTACATTAATTTGGGGACAGGTCGAAAAGCATTAAACATTTATGGCAATTTAGCTAGCTAGCTTGCTAGCTCATTTGAAAATTTAGCTAGCTTGCTGTTGCTAGCTAATTTGTCCTGGGATATAAACATTGAGTTGGTATTTTACCTGAAATGCACAAGGTCCTCTTCTCCGCCAATTAATCCACACATAAAACGGTCAACCGAATCGTTTCTAGTAATCTCTCCTCCTTCCAGGCCTTTTCTTCTCTTGACTTTATATTGCGATCGGCAACTTTCATAAATTGTGCATTACCGCCACTGACCTCGTTAGTCTTTCAGTCACCCACGTGGGTATAACCAATGAGGAGATGGCATGTGGGTATCTGCTTCTATAAACCAATGAGGAGATGGGAGAGGCAGGACTTGCAGCGCGATCTGCGTCACAAATAGAACTTACTTCTATTTTAGCCCTTGGCAACGCAGACGCTCGTTGGCGCGCGCAGTGTGGGTGCAATAATTGAATAATATAGACTTCTAAATTTATTTTGCAACGCACGCACACGTGTGTAGTCAGCCTGTTATCCGGATGACGCTGAGACAATTGTGTGCCGCCCTATGGAACTCCTATGGAACTCGTATGGAATCGAACCAGGGTCTGTAGTGACGCCTCTAGCACTGAGATGCAGTGCCTTAGACCGCTGCGTCACTCAGGAAGACAGGGAGAGGAAGGAGACGTTGAGATGGACTAGAGGTTTGTTGGGTTCTAGCATGGTGCAGTGTCATTTCAATTACAATGTGATTGTAGGTTCTCCAGCACATGAGGATCCTTCAGGACGAGGTAGACAAAGAGAGGGAGCGGCGCCTCCTAAAGGACAAAGGTAGGTACTGCGATACCGTTGCCAGTGGTCAGTCATCAAATTTATTTATAAAGCCCTTCTTACATTAGCTGATGTCACAGAGTGCTGTACAGAAACCCAGCCTAAAACCCCAAACAGCAAGCAATGCAGGTGTAGAAGCACGGTGGCTAGGAAAAACTCCCTAGAAAAGCCAAAACCTAGGAAGAAACCTAGAGAGGAACCAGGCTGTGAGGGGTGGCCAGTCCTCTTCTGGCTGTGCCGGGTGCAGATAACAGAACATGGACAAGATTTTAAAATGTTCATAAAACAGGCAGAACAGTTGAAACTGGAGAAGCAGCACAGCCAGGTGGACTCGGGACATCAAGGAGTCATCAGGCCAGGTAGGCCTTGAGGAATGGTCCTAATGCTCAGGTCCTCCGAGAGAGCGAAAGAAAGAAAAAAAGCATCGGGCTCCGCCTGGGTCTGCGTCCAACATGGCGCCCTTTTCCCTATGTAGTGCAGTACTTTTGACCAAAGCATCGGGCTCTAATCAAAAGTAGTGCACTATATGGGGAAAAGGGTGCCATTTGGGACATATCCTAGGATTGCTAGAAGCTATAAAATAAAATGCTATTGGTTGCATACACATTTAGCAGATGTTATTGCGGGTGTAGCGAAATGCTTGTGTTCTTAGCTCCAACAGTGCAGTAATATCTAACAATACACACACATGGAATGAAAAAATATTAGGATGAGCAATGTTGTAGTCCGGAGTATAAATATGTATATGTGTGTGCTGTATAGACATTATGGACAGTATGTGGATATAATATGTAGTATATCTGAAGAATACGTGGATAGAATATTATATGTACAGTAATAGTTGAATAGGATGGCATTGACTAGAATACAGTATATACATTTAAAACAGTATGTTAACATTATTTAAGTGACCAGTGTTCCATGTCTATGTACATAGGGCAGCAGCCTCTAAGGGGCAGGGTTGAGTAACCGGGTGGTAGCCGGCTAGTGACAGTGACTTAAGTTCGGGGCAGGTTACTGGGTGGAGGCTGGCTAGCGATGGCTATTTAACAGTCTGATGGCCTTGAGATAGAAGCTGTTTTTCAGTCTATTGGTCCCAGCTTTGATGCACCTGTACTGCCTCGCTTTCTGGATGATAGCAGGGTGAACAGGCCGTGGCTGAGGTCCTTGATGATCTTTTTGGCCTTCCTGTTACCTTGGGTGCTGTATAGGGTTGCACAATTTGTGGAATATTCAGAGATGGAAACTTTCCGTGGGAATTAACGGGAATATATGGGAATAAACGGAAATATGCAAATTAATATTAATACCATTTAAATGCATGTTTTTTGCATTGGATATATTTACCATATCATATGGAGAAAGAAACATGAACCTTTTACCTTATCATAAGTAGACATAATTGCAAATGATTAAATCCTTCCAATCGAAATAAAAAAAAGTGACGAATTGAACTTTAATTAAATTAGTTGACTCTTCACATGGGATGATTTCACTGAACAACAAAAGGGAATATTGAATGATCCCCAATGATCCATCACATCTCCCAAAAAACGTTTTCAACATGCATCTGTAAAATGATAGAAACTAAAGCTTTAGTTGTCTTCCTCTCGGACTTCCATGTCTTCTCCCGGGACCTCCTCAATGTCCACCTCTTGAACATCGGACTCTGAGGCCTCATCTTCACTGTCACTTTCCAACCTTGTTGAGGATGGCTCATTGTCAGGCTCAAAAGCCTAAAATTTGCCCAGATGGCCACCAATTTACAACCCTTGTATTGTTCAGCCTGTTGCGTGCTTTGGTTTGTGTGTTCCCAAACAAGGACCAGTTGCGCTCTGAGGCGGCTGATGTTAGTGGGATTTAGAGGATGATGGAGGCAACAGGGGAAAGAGCCTCAGATCTACAAAGTCCCTTCCACCAGGTGGCTGATGAGATATGTTGGCATGACTGCCATATTGCATCTCCATCCCAAAGCCCTTGCTTGGAAGTGTACTTCGCCAGACTGCCAAGAACCTTGCCCTGGCGAGACACGGTAGTGATGACACCATAGGCCTTGTTGTTCTCTGCACCAGACAGGATGCTCTTGCCAGCATACTTGGGGTCACACATGTACGCTGTGGCGTGTATGGGCTTCAGGCAGAAATCTTCACGCTTTTTGATGTATTTCAGAACTGCAGCTTCCTCTGCTTGGAGCAACAGTGAAGTGGGCAGGGCAGTACGGATTTGTTCTCTTACATCTGCAAGCTGAGTCTGAACATCAGACAGGATGGCATTGTCTCCCTCAATAGGTGCAATGGCTACTGCTATAGGTTTCAGGCCACTCTCTCCCAAAATACATAATCCAGGAGGATCCTCTTGATGGAGCTGTCCATATCGGCAGACTGTGATATGGCCATTTCTTGGAGAGACTCCTTCCCCTCCAGGAGACTGTCAAACATGATAACACCACCCCAATTGGTGTTGCTGGGCAGCTTCAATGTGGTGCTCATATTCTTCTCACTTTGCTTGGTGAGGTAGATGGCTGCTATAACTTGATGACCCTTCACATACCTAACCATTTCCTTGGCTCTCTTGTAGAGTGTATCCATTGTTTTCAGTGCCATGATGTCCTTGAGGAGCAGATTCAATGCACGAGCAGCACAGCCAATGGGTGTGATGTGAGGGTAGGACTCCACTTTAGACCAAGCAGCCTTCATGTTCGCAGCACTGTCTGTCACCAGTGCAAATACCTTCTGTGGTCCAAGGTCATTGATGACTGCCTTCAGCTCATCTGCAATGTAGAGACCGGAGTGTCTGTTGTCCCTTGTGTCTGTGCTCTTGTGGAATACTGGTTGAGGGGTGGAGATGATGTAGTTAATTATTCCTTGCCCACGAACATTCAACCACCCATCAGAGATGATTGCAATACAGTCTGCTTTCTCTATGATTTACTTGACCTTCATTTGAACTCCTGTTGAACTCTGCCTACAGCAAATGAGTAGATAAAGCATGTCAGGTTGGAGGGGTGTATGCTGGGCTTAGAGCATTCTGAAATTTCTTCCAATACACATTGTCTGTGAGCATCAGAGGTGAACCAGTTGCATACACAGCTCGAGCAAGACATTCATCAGCATTTCAATGACTATGTTCCTCCATTGAGTAAAAAAAACTTCTGATTCCAGGAGGACCATGAGCTGTTGCTATCTGATTCATCATTCTCACCTCGAATAGAAGTAGAGGGACTTTTGTCAGAGGTTGCTTGTTGTGAGCGCTGAGGGAACTTTATGCACTTGGCCAGATGATTCTGCATCTTTGTTGCATTCTTCACAAATGATTTGGCACAGTATTTGCAAATGTACACAGCTTTTCCTTCTACATGAGCTGCAGTGAAATATCTCCACACATCAGATAGTGCCCGTGGAATTTTCTTGTGAAGATTAGGAAAAAATGAGTAAGAAAAACCCATGTACAGATAAATAGTTAAGCAGTTAGATTAAACATCTCCTTTGTAAGATAAATATTTTAAAATGAAACTTGTATGGAAAATAGTGAATTAACACTCCTCAATTAGCAGGCTCAAGCAAGCTAAAACCTACATGGTAGCAAAAACTAACTAGCAGAAATTATTAACAAGATAGAAATGATTGAAACACACTTTGCTGTAGGCTACTATTTACTAGTTAACAAAAAATAATGAATGTCGTATAAAATATATTCACCCCACCCAGTATTGGAATCACAACTTACCAGAAAGCATGTAGTCCTTGGCTCAGACAGTGTAGTAGTGTGGGCTCAATAGCATCTCATTAGTGTGCAAGATCTTGAGAATCAGCTGTACATGTGATAGAAGAGTGCACTGTGCATGCGGAGGGTTGCAATTCCATTGGATTGGGGATAGTTTAACCAAAATATGCCACAAGACCTAGAATTGTGTTGTGTGTAAAAGTTTGAGGATCTTAGCGGCCAAGCTGAATTGCTGTTGCGCCTTCTTCACCACACTGTGGGTGGACCATTTCAAATTGTCAGTGATTGGTACGCAGAGGAGCTTTTCACCTTCTCCACTGTGGCCCCGTGGATGTGGATAGGGGTGTGCTCCCTTTGCTGTCTCCTGAAGTCCACGATCTGCTCTTTCGTTTTGTGGATGTTGAGGGAGAGGTTATTTTCCTGGTACCACTCCGCCAGGGCCCTCACCTTCTCCCTGTAGGCTATCTTGTGGTTGTTGGTAATCAGGCCTACCACTGTTGTGTCGTCTGCAGACTTGATGATTGAGTTGGAGGCGTCATGGGTGAACAGGGAGTACAGGAGGGGGCTGAGCATGCACCCTTGTGGGGCCCCTGTGTTGAGGATCAGGGTGGTGGAAGTGTTGTTTCCTACCTTCAGCACCTGGGGGCGGCCCGTCAGGAAGTCCAGGACCCAGTTGCACAGGGCGGGGTCAGACCCAGGGCCCTGAGCTTAATCATGAGCTTGGAGGGTACTATGGTGTTGAAGGCTGAGCTATAGTCAATGATTAGTATTCCCAAACTAGCCTCATTTCACACAATGCCGTCGGCGGTACGCCAAATAAAAATGTGATTCACATTCTTCACATTGTCAAACCGTACATTTATATTTTACAACAGGGCTATACATTTGGGTGTTTTTTTTTTTTTTCTCGCCTGAGTAGCCTCGTTTCACTGCCAACAATAAAATTAAACAATCTACTGTTCAGGTAAATAACAGCACAATGTCAAATACAGGTAGCCTGGTCAAATAATTAACATCCAATCACATTAACTATTACTCTCTCGCAGGAAACCTTCACTCTTGTGCAGACATTTAGAAACGAAACATGACAATTAAAAAAATAAGCCACGGGAGTTTTCTGAGCGAGAATAAAGACAACTTTCGAGTAGTAAGACGTGTATAAAAGCAACAGATACCATTAATAAGAAGGGGCTAGAAGTGTCTTATATGGTGAGCTACTGAGTGGCTAGGACAGACAAGCCCCATACTATTGTGGAGATCTTAATTCTTCCTGCTGCTGTGGATATGGCTGGGACAATGCTGGGGCAAAAGACAAAAAAAACTATACAGACAATGTCTTCATCAAACAACACTGTTTCATGGCAGGAGATGTTTTGAAACAATTACTGCTTCGCATACAAGCCAGTGAATTATCCTCTCAGCTGGATAAGTCAACAGATGTGGCGGGCCTGGCACAGCTCATGGTATATGTCTGTTACATTTTTGGGGGGTCAATTAAGGAAGACATCCTCTTCTGCCAACCATTGGAAACCAGGACAACATGAGAGGATATTTTTTAAGTACTGGACAGTTTTGTGACATCAAATGGACTTGGGTGGTCAAGATGTGTTGGTATCTGTACTGATGGCCCAAAAGCCATGACAGGGAAACCTAGTGGAGTGGTAATGCGCGTGCAAGCAGTTGCTCCCAACGCCACTTGGGTACACTGCAGCATCCACCGAGAGGCTCTTGCTGCCAAGGGAATGCCTGACAGCTTGAAAGACGTTTTGGACACTACAGTGAAAATGGTTAACTTTGTTAAAGCAAGGCCCCTGAACTCTTGTGTATTTTCTGCACTATGCAATGATATGGGCAGCGACCATACAGAAGTGCGCTGGTTATCAAGGGGCAAAGTTTTGACACGCTTTTTTGAATTGAGAGACTTGCTTAAAGTTTACTTTACTGACCATCATTTTCACTTGTCTGACCACTTGCATGATGATGAGTTTCTCACACGACTAGCCTATCTGGGTTATGTTTTTTTTATCACCTGAATGATCTGAATCTAGGATTACAGGGACTCTCCGCAACTATTCAATATGCGGGACAAAATTGAGGCTATGATTAAGAAGTTGTAGAACTTTTCTGTCTGCATTAACAAGGACAACACACAGGTCCTTCCATCATTGTATGATTTTTTTTGTGTGCAAACGAACTCAAGCTTACGGACAATGTCAAATGGGATATAGCAACGCACCTGAGTGAGCTAGGTGCGCAATTACACAGGTACTTTACCGAAACGGACGACACAAACAACTGGATTCGTTATCCCTTTCATGCCCTGCCTCCAGTCCACTTACGGATATCTCGACAAGAGAGCCTCATTGAAATTGCAACAAGCGGTTCTGTGAAAATTGAATTTAATCAGAAGCCACTGCCAGATTTCTGGATAGGGCTGTGCTCAGAGTATCCTGCCTTGGCAAATCCTGCTGTTAAGACACTGATGCCCTTTGCAACCAAGTACCTATGTGAAAGTAGATTCTTGGCCCTCACTAGCATGAAAACTAAATACAAACACACTGTGTGTAGAAAATTATTTAAGACAGACTCTCCAATACAACACAACATTGCAGAGTTATGTGCATCCTTTCAAGCACACCCTTCTCATTAACCTGTGGTGAGTTATTCACAATTTGATGAACAAATAAGGTTTTATATGCAAGATGGCTAAATATTATAATATATAATTATTGATTATTATATATTATTATTTGTGCCCTGGTCCTATAAGAGCTCTTTGTCACAACCCGGCTCGTGGGAAGTGACAAACTCACTCATTCTTATGTTTAATATATGTATCGTATAGTGTGTGTGTGTGGCCGGCTTACAATGATGGCAAAAACAACGTTTGAGTGTGCTGACCCTGGTGCTAGAGGGGGTACGCGGCTGGAGGTTGGATGTTTGAAGGGCTACGGGACTAAAAAGTTTGGGAACCACTGGTCTAGGATGTCAAGTAAGGTGATATGATCCTTAACTAGCTTCTCAAAGCACTTCATGATGACAGAAGTGAGTGCTACGGGGTGAAAGTCATTTAATTCAGTTATCTTTGCGTTCTTGGGTACAGGAACAATAGTGGACATCTTGAAGCAAGTGGGGAAGGCAGACTGGGATAGGGAGAGATTGAATATGTCCGTAGAACACTCCAGCCAGCTGGTCTGAGCATGCTCTGAGGACGCGGCTAGGGATGCTGTCTGGGCCGGCAGCCTTGCGGGGGTTAACACGCGGTTAAAATGGTCTTACTCACGTCAGCCATGGAGAAGGAGAGCCCACAGACCTCGGGAGCCTCCAGCGTTGGTGGCACTGTATTATCCTCAAAGCGTGCGAAGAAGGTGTTTAGCTTGTCCAAGGTCAAGACGTCGGTGTCCGTGATTGTCTGGAGTCCCTGCCGCATACATCTCACTATGGGTTCACTCTTGTTATTTCATACTGTTTTAACATGGTTAGCTCAGAGCAGCTGATAGTCAGTAATATCTAGCTTGCCATGATTATAGCTAAGAATTTTATTAAATTCGATAAACATTATTATTCCCCACTGGGCAATCATTGAACGAGACGACAAACATGTTAATGGAAGCCGCAGGAGAGTGTACAAAACATTAAGAACACCTTCCTAATATTGAGTTGCCCCCCTTCTGCGCTCAGAACAGCCTCAATTCGTCGGGGCATGGACTCTACAAGGTGTCGAAAGCGTTCCACAGGGATGCCTCCCACAGTTGTGTTAAGTTGGCTGGATGTCCTTTTGGTGGTGGACAATTCTTGATACACGGGAAACTGTTGAGTGTGAAAAACCCAGCAGCGTTGCCGTTCTTGACAAACTTTTGCACCTGGCTCCTACTGCCATACCCCTGTTCAAAGGCACCTACATCTTTTGTCTTGCCCATTCAACCTCTGAATGGCACATATACACATATACATAATCTGTCTCAAGGCTTCAAAATCCTCCTCTTAATCTACACTGATTTAAAGTATTTAACAAGTGACATCAATAAGGGATCATAGCTTTCACCTGGTCAGTGTGCTTATGTTTATCCTTTTTCTTTCTTCCATGGCATTAGAACTGGAAAAGAAGAAAGAGACTAAACAGAGAGAGAGGGAGGCGAAAGAGAGGGAGGCTCGTAAACGAGAGAAGGCAGAGGGGAAGGAGAGGAAGAGGAAGGAGTACAACGCTCACATGGCTGCCTTAGCCGTCCAGGAACAGAAGAATAAGAGAAAGGAGGAGAAGAGAAAGCGGAATGGACAGATAGCAGCAGGTATGTAATGGGTGCGTTCCAGGTTGTCTTTAATGCAGTCGTGCAGTGCACGTGTTGACTATACAGCGAACATCACTTACTCACTTCTCTCTCCAGATAAGAAAGCAGCAGCTGAATCCACCCCCAAAGCCCATAGGCGTTCTCTCATTGGCCTGCTTTTCAAGCTCCTCCTCCTGGTGCTGCTGGGATTGGCTGGAGTTGTTGGGGTATGTCATCTGACCGGGCTAAAGGAGGAGGCGGTGTGCGCGCCAATCAACATTGCTGTGGATGACGGCCTATCCTGGATCCGGGAACAGGAAGTAGATGTGAGGGTCAGAGAGCTGGTACAGGAAGTGGATATCAGAGCCAGAGAGCTGCTGCAGAAACTGACCTCTCTGGCGCCGCATTTCCTCAAACCGCTCGGCGTCGCACCCACAGCAACGGAACCTGTTGAAACGTTAGAAAACTGAGGTAGGACTGACGAGAAAAAAAAAAGATAGACGACCAGCTTAAATTCCTATGGAATTGTCCTTTCGTCGCTCCTGGTTTCCTCTGTTTTGTATGCGCTCTTTTTAACCCGTGGCTGTTTGCGTCACAAGTCACTCACACCCTAGTTCCCTACAGTATGGGACTCTATTGTAAAGTTGTGCACTATTAAAAAGGGAATAGGGTGTGATTGGAGACTTTCCCTGTGACTCATGTGCACACTCCCAAGTCAACCCTCAACCCCCAGCCCCTACTACCCCCTAGGCACGGTAGATCTGAACGGTCTGGATAAGTGTATTCAATATGGTGGAAACTCAAACTTGCCCATCAGAGGGCAAGGTAAAGAAACAATATATATACACACACACCTGTCCATTCCTTTCATATCTACACAGGTGCACAGTGCGTAAAAGGTAGGGGTTGATTTGGGATTGGGCAATAGTAACAGACCCCGTCTGTGCTGTGTCAATGTCTTAAGAGTCCAACTGGGCCTCCCGAGTGGCGCAGCGGTCTAAGGCACCGCAGTGCTAGAGGCGTCACTACAGATCCGTGTTAGATCCCCGGCTGTGTTAGTCAGCCGCGACCGGGAGACCCATGAGGCGACGCACAATTGGCTCAGCGTCGTCCGGGTTAAAGGAGGGTTTGGCAGGCTAGGATGTCCTTGTCCCATTGTGCTCTAGCGGCGACTCTGTCGTCAGTTGTACAGTGTTTTTTCCGACACATTGGTGCGGCTGGCTTCCGGGGTTAAGCGGGCAGTGTGTCAAGAAGCAGTACGGCTTGGCAGGGTCATGTTTCGGAGGACGCATGGCTCTCCACCTTAGCCTCTCCAGAGTCCGTACAAAACTAACTACCAATTGGGAAATCACGAAATTGGGAGGAAAAAGGGGTAAAATAATAATTATAAAAAATAGAGTCCATCTGCCAATCAGAGCCAGGTATTGGCCAGAATTTGAGCCAATCAGATATTATAAATGGTATCTGTGGTTGGTTGGGGCAGCCTGCATGTGCAGTGAGGCTGTAAATATTGAGTAATCCTGTGTGTCTTCCATCTGGGGCAAGTTGGCTGCACTCATTTTTGTAACGCTACATCTCTGCTCAAGGACTGTCAACATCAATAAATGCCTTTTAAGCTGGAGGATTGTCTCTGTAGTTTTTGCAGAGACGTGTACGTGAGAATGGAGCATTGTGGCATGCCTCAGTTTATTGAATCAATGGAAAACCTTCTTCTATAGCAGCCACAGGCCAGGGGATCCTTCTTCCAATCAAAACACACCGTTCCAGGTATCCGACTATACCCAGAATGCCTTTCTCCGACACAGGAGGAAGTCCTTGGGTGGTGCCCTGCCAGAGAAGGAGGAAGCTGCCCCTAAACACTGATCTAAGGTCTGTTTTCCATTCCCTACCTGAATGTTTAAATTTAGGATTGGGATGGGGAAGCTGGTTGGCGAATTCCTTCCAGGTGGACAGGAAACTCACCACTTGAAATGGTAACACTTTAATTAATGCTTTATAATCTATTATAAATACCCCCGTAAGGGGACTGTTGCATAGTCCTATATAGTGCACTACCCTATGGGCCCTTGTCAAAAGTAGAGCACTATATAGGGAATAGGGTGCCACTTGGGATGCAGACCAAATCTTCCTCTCCAGGCCCCTCACCTGAAGTACTTCTCCGAGTCTATGACCAGCAGGGTTGGGAGCCTGCAGACCCAAGGTCCAGGAGGTCAGAGAGGGGCTACAGTCTGCACCTCCACCCCTCTGCAACTGGATAACATAAAGGGAGAGAGGGAGTGAGGGCAGCATCTGGCCACAGTATTTTCTAATAGTTGTAAATGTTTCCTGGATTATCTTCTGTTTGCTTGAACTGTATTTTAATAATGAATAGTTATGAGACAAGGTACTTTCTTTGAATACTTTGTCCTTAAATGATAGTTGAAGGCATCTCTTAGGGATAGCCCAAAATGTAGCGTGTCCCTGTATTAACACTTGTGATACATTCATTGCAATTAAATTGCTTTATCTTGTTTTATTTACTATACTATATTGTCAGGATATCTTTCTCTCAGAGACAGAATGGTCGTCTGTTAAATGACTATAATGCCATGTCTGTTGAAGTGTCAAAGTTTGGAATGAATGCAATGATACCAAGAAACATGTACAGTGGGGCAAAAAAGTATTTAGTCAGCCACCAATTGTGCAGGTTCTCTCACTTAAAAAGATGAGAGAGGCCTGTAATTTTCATCATAGGTACACTTCAACTATGACAGACAAAATGAGGAAAAAAAATCCAGAAAATCACATTGTAGGATTTTTTATGAATTTATTTGCAAATTATGGTGGAAAATAAGTATTTGGTCA
>QNTS01001408.1:37543-82315 GCA_003317085.1 Hucho hucho
TGACCAAATACTTATTTTCCACCATAATTTGCAAATAAATAAATTAAAAATCCTACAATGTGATTTTCTGGATTTCTTTTTCTCATTTCGTCTGTCATAGTTGAAGTGTACCTATGATGAAAATTACAGGCCTCTCTCATCTTTTTAAGTTGGAGAACTTGCACAATTGGTGGCTGACTAAATACTTTTTTGCCCCACTGTAAATGTGAGTTTGTGTATCCAACCATGACCTTGAACTGCCAACGTCACTACCTTCTGTATAACCAGAGTGTAGAATTCCATTTAACACATTTTGTAGAAAAAGTATATGACCAGTTGTATTCCTAAATATACTCAACTAGCAGAACCCCACCTTGACAAGCGGTAAAAAAAAATATTTAAAAAAGCCTAGATCAAATCTTTAGGCTAAACCGTTAATCCATTCATAATGAATTTGCACAAAAAAAAGAATTCACAGGTTACTACTTTGGGTGGCCATAAAAATATGGTTGCAACCGGGAACAGAAAACTAATTTGGTTGCAAAGATGAATGGCTCTGCCTTATGTCATGTGAATAATCTTCCCAGCTTGAAAATGTTCCCAATCATGTTCAGATTGTGAAGTCTATGTGGATGGCTGAGCTGTGCGGAAAATAACATCTTCGAACAATGTCAAAGTAACTAGTGGAGATGTGAAACTGTTTAAACTTTGGCTAAAACCTAGCTTTTATATTAGGTTTATTTAGCCATTCAAACAAGCTACAACTGCACACCTCTGAGAACAAGCCATCTCGACCAGCTGACCGCTAATTATGCTAGCTAGCAAGATTCAGTGTGAGGGTGGAACCGTAAGTGAAGAAACATCAAATGGTTCAGTTTCCACAGTACGGTTATATCCCGTTCATTTATACAGCCTTATCCAAGGAACTAGTCATGGAGATCCCTAGGAGCATGATCGCTATGATGATCAACGGCCAGTCTTTCCTTAAAACCAACCCCGGCAATCACTCTTAACTCGCACTTCATCTGTACATTGAGGTACAACTGAGGTAAACGCTACAAAACGGAGGTTATCAGTGTAAAGATCAATGTGATAACCTGGGACCCTTTCTCCATGTTTGTGGGGAAGACACGTTCAACTAAACATGAATGGGACCAAAGCAGGCTGGGCTGTCCCTGAGAAGGCTGGCCAACCAGTGTCACAACCAGTAGACCATCCGGACCAGATGCACATGGTGGACGGAGGATCGTCTGGGAACTATTCTCTGGTCATCCCGTCTCTGACTAAACCACTCGGCACTACAGGTGCTTTGCAGACAGCACTGGCAAGACCAAAGCAACAATTGTTTCCTTGCTGGTGTGCCCACCCTCAGACCACCCAGTCAGGAATGTAAAAAAGAACCCCACAGTGGTGTGGTACAGATGGACAACCAGACGGCAAGAACTCACCATGGACTCCCTTCACCCAACCACACCTGAGAATCTGAGGGGCAGACTGGACATTTCCAGCAGCACTGCCTGCACCCTCACCATCTTTAACCTCACAGAGGAGGACAGCGGGGAGTACTGGTGTTGTAGTAGGATGTCCCTTGGGGGTATCCGTACCTATGTATGACATGCGAGGGTTAGTAAACATGCTGGAGTTAGAACCTCATTGTCGGGTGTCCTTATTTTAGATAATACTACAGGTGTACTATGTGGTGCAACAACTGAAGTGCCCAGGCCACGGACCCGTCTGTTCACAGCCCTGCTTTTTTATGGAGGTTTAGCATGAATACTGTACATGATCATTGTGTGACTATGCTTTCTTGGTTGTTCTTTTTGTTACTAGATAAACGTTTTTTTTTTACGGTATACTCCGCAATATGATATCTTACAGCACTTTCTTGGCATATTTGAATACTGTTGTTATTGTTGATGTCTATAGGGAAGAAAGGTCCCACTGTGTATGATGCCATATTGTCTTTAATATGAAATAGAAAAAATACCTGCAAAAAGTTTTGCAATTTAACTTCTTCCACTCACCTGGATCCACAGCCACCACTATGTGTTTGATACACTCCTCTGGTCGCAGTGCTTTCACAGTCTCCGCCAGGGCCTTCTCTGCCTTCTGCCTCTCCTGCTCTAGCCTCCGCTCCTCCTTTTCCCCCTACTGTCTCTCCAGGGCCTCCCTCCTCCTCAGCGCCTTCTCTGGATGCCTGGATCTTCTCAGCAGTCCTCTTGGAGGGCTTCCTCTTAGCAGGGGAGCTGGAGGTGCTCCCAGCCCAGGAGAAGGGCTTTGGCAGGGGCCATAGCTGAGGGAGAGATGCCTCCCCTGGATCATCCCAGTCTGGTCCTTCATCTCCACCTTCCTCCGGTGAATGTTTAGGCTCTGGTATGAGGTGAATAGAGGTTTGGACTCTGAGTGACCATTCGGTGCAAACAGGCCTAAACCACCAGGAGGGTCAGGGGGAGAGGGATGGTTGTCCTGTCCATTCCTGAGAGTGGAGGATGTAGGCTCCACACCCTCCTATCTCTGCTTGAGTCTCTGCTTCCTCATCATCACTACTGATCATCATAACATCAGCCACCCCTATCCCCGCACCCAGGCCCCCTATTGCCCAGAGCCCCCCTACCTCTGAGGCGGAGACGGGGGAGGAGGAGATGGGAATCTCTATATCGGAGCTGTCCAGGACCACCAGGTTTGGTTGGTCTATGTGGTTCTGGGAGGCTTGGCTGAGGCTACGGCCGGGCTGGAGGAAGTCGTACACAGGGAGATCCTCGTCCAGGACACTGGTGGAGTCACTGTAGCTGCCCATGGTGGCTCCAGTCTCAGACAGATGACTGAATGTAGATGGACAAAGCAGGTTAAAATCAGAACCATGGTGTTATGTTGATGGTACCATTGGACATGCATATTTAATTTACAATCTATTGTGTTCTATTTTGAGACTGCCTAAAAGGCATATGCTATACAAAAGAGTATCTATATTGGCCTTCCTCTCTGGCCATATTATCCTCGAGAAACATCTATCGGGTGCTGTTCTTCTGATGTTGTAGTTCCGCTTAGCGGACAATGTCAGTAAGAACAGTGCTCACTAGCGGTCTCTCGAGGCGGCTTTTTTACAAGTGGGATGCACTGGCCTACAATAGTAGGCCTGATTACCAACAATGACGAGACAGCTTACAGGGAGGTGCCAGGAAAATAACCTCACTCAACATCAACAAAACAAAGTCAATGGGACCGCAGTGGAGAAGGTGGAACGTTTCAAGTTCCTCGGCGTACACATCACTGACGAACTGAAATGGTCCACCCACACAGACAGTGTGGTGAAGAATGCACAACTGCACTGCATCACCGCCTGGTATGGCAAATGCACCGCCCGCACCGCAGGGCTCTCCAGAGGGTGGTGCGGTCTGCCAAACGTATCACCGGGGGCAAACTACCTGCCCTCCAGGACACGTACAGCACCTGATGTCACAGGAAGGCCAAAAAGATAATCAAGGACATCAACCACCCGAGCCACGGCCTGTTCACCCCGTTATCATCCAGAAGGCGAGGTCATTACAGGTGCATCAAAGCTGGGACCGAGAGACTGAAAAACAGCTTCTATCTCAAGGCCATCAGACTTAAATAGCCATCACTAGCCAGCTTCCACCCGGTTACTCAACCCTGCACCTTAGAGGCTGCTTCCTTATATACATAGACTTGGAATCACTGGCCACTTTTTAATAATGGAACACTAGTCACTTTAATAATGTTTACATACTTTTCTCATCTCATATGTGTATATACTGTATTTTTGTCAATGCCACTCCGACATTGCTCAATCTAATATTTATACATTTCTTAATTCCATTATTTTACTTTTAGATGTGTGTGTATCGTTGTGAATTGTTAGATACTACTGCACTGTTGGAGCTAGAAACACAAGTATTTCGCTACACCCGCAATAACATCTGCTAAATATGTGTATGTGACCAATAAAATTGGATTTGAGAGCTACATCCCGAGGGGTTTGTGTTGATTGTACGGAGATTGTGACAGCCGGTTAAATGGCGTCCCTTTACAAGGCAAGAACAAGATGTATGTAAGGAGAAGTGCAGTATTATCATAAGGAGGCTTATACTTGGAATACAGAGGAGGAATGGAGGGAAAAAGAGAGGCAGAGGTCTAAGAGAGAGAGGGAGGAAGAGGGTGAGCTTGAGTCAGTTAAAAATGGCAGAAAAAAGGGAGATGGTTTGTTAAAGAAGAATGGTAGAAAGTGTAAGCAGAGTGGGTTGAAGACATGAGGAGAAATTGAAGTGAATGAGGGAAAAGTATCGGAAGTGGTAGGTGTGGTGAAGTTCTCAGAGCCCGAGGCTTGCACCGAGGGTCAAGATAAAGATGTTTTTGAAAAAAGTGGAGCTATGAATTGTTTTGCTCTCAAGAAAAAGGCACCATTGAAAGGAGTGATTACTGGGGTAGCGGTAAATGTTAAAGCTGACCAACTGAAGGGGAAGATTCCCGGTGTTTGTGATGCTCGACGTTTGGTGCGACGCAGACAGGGTGGCGTGAGTGGTGAAGAGCCATTGTCTGTTCTTTTGAGTTTTGATGTTGAGTTGCCCAACAAAGTGTTCTTATGATATATAAGTTATGCTGTATGAGCTTTGGTGCTGAATACATTACATTGTTACAGGTGTCAAGCTCCTGTGGCAGCAGTGTAGGAGGGAGAAGTGTGCAGAAGGGCATGAGACAAAGGAATGTGTAGCCTTGGGGAAAGTAGTGGTATGTGTTAATTGTAGTGGTCCCCATGGTGCTGGGGATCAGAAATGTCCGGTGTGAGAGAGGCAGGTTGAGATTTCCAGGGTTAGAGTAGTGCAGAAGTTGTCATATGCTGAGGCAGTGAAGAAAGTACAGGAAGATGGGTCAAGGGGGAGGGATCCTGAGGAGTGGTGAGAGTAGTAGAGCTGTACCAGTACAGAGGGATACACCAACAAGTGATATTCGTTTCAGTAATATTGAATTTTTGGCATTTATAGCAATGGTTATCAACTGTACTGCAGGGATGGAATGTAAATCGCAGAAAATAGAGCTTGTGGTGGCAGCTGCAGAGAGGTATTTGGGTGTGGGAGACTTGACAGAAGAGTTACAGGGCATGTTAAGTGGTGGTGTCCCATCATTTCCGGCTGTTGGCCTGAAGTAGGATTAATATTTATTTTTATGAGTGTAGTGTTGGGGTATTTTGTTTTATTTATTTTTTAAGTATAAGGGAGTTATACTCCAGTCTAGTAGGTGGCGGTAATGCAACATATTGGATACCAACCGCCGTAAAATCTCATCGAAGGTCTCGAGGCTATAATGCCATACTTAGCCCATTTACACGGGGTCGCAGTGTTGCCAACACAGCGAGTATTCCGAACCCTCTAGCGACACATTTTCCAAAAAGCGACTAGCGACAAATCTAGCGACTTTTTCTGGTGTTATTTTAGACTGACGTGAAAGCGAAAGCACGTATCGTTCTTACTCTTCTCAACGAGCAGCGGGTGCTGCCGTGGGCCCCACCCCGGTCCCAAAGCACTCACAGGCGGCCCAGTCCTCACGCAGCAGTCCCTCCCAGCTGCAGTCAGAGCAGGAGATGTTCACCCCTCCGCGTCCAGCCGCCGCTGGCTGAGCCAGGGCGGGATGTAAATGTAAAAATGTTTTTTGTCTAAAATAAATCACTGCATTTGACTCACAGCCTCAATCACTTACTCACCGTGTCCACTGTGTGTGCCTCTGTGACATAAGCTAAACATCTAGCTCATCATGTCTCAGTCTAAACTGTACACTCAAAAATACAGAAAGGATTGGGAATCAAACCCTGAATTCAAAGGCTGGTTGAAGCCATTTATTGGAGATGATACACGGGCATACTGCCTGTATTGTAAGGCTGATTTCTACGCCAAACTTAGTGATGTAAAAAAACACATGACAACTCAAAAACATACTCAAAAGGCAAAGCCTTTATAACAGTTCCACCCAAAACAAGCTGCCATTTATGATTTAAAAAAATGACTGGGAAAAAAAGGCTGAGGCACATTGTTATTAAACCATTATTGTAGAATGTGTTCAATAAAAGTAATTGGCTATTTATCTCGACTTGCTAGACATTACAACTTTGGACTCCGCTGTGTGGTGGTTGTAGGGAGGATTTTGATGTGACACAAGGTCGTCACTAGTAACCGCAGCCACAAAATGATGGCTAAACACTTTCCTATTTCTACAATTTTTCTTAAAATCGGATTTTAACCCTTACCACACTGCTAACCTTATGCCTAACCTTAAATTAAGACCCAAACAACTCATTTTTAGTTTCATGAAAAGACAATTTTGACTTTGCGGCTCTGGTAACTAGTGAAACAAGATGGCTGCGCTTGCGTCCTTGATGTTCAAGTCCAGAGCAGGTAAAATATTCAAATCATTTATTTGCGTTAATTCAAACCTATATGAAACACTTCTTTAGACTAATATACGCCAAAGACGCGTATTTATTATAAAGCTATCTAGCTGCATAACGTGTTTTTGAAGCTAGCATGACATTAGCCACTCGCTCGTGCTTCGGGTCAGACGGCATTCCGGTGTTCGGTATTAAGACACCGCGGAGCCGGTGCGACATATGGGTCGAAAAATGTACGAGAAAGGCGTTCTACTCCGAATTGTCCCATTATCCCAACTGTTACACCGAGAACATTTAACTCAATTTAATCTAATGTGTAACAGTCAGGATAATGGGACAATTCCGAGTAAAACGCATTTCTCATCCCTGGATTGAGGTACACATGAAGGTTGTGCAGCTGTAAACAAGCTGGTCGGATCTGCTGGCTAATATCATCGGCAGGTGTAGTCCTTGCCCTTATGACTCAAATAGCAACATTGTAATAGATTGAGTCATTCCACGTACCTATATGCCGCCCAATGGTTATGCCCGGCGCGCCGACCTCTGTCTGAACGCCAATACACCTCGCTTGCAATATGGTTTTGGTAACAACTTTCATATAAGAGAATTGTTCAAATACAAATGATACACATAGCAAAGCCGCACCCGGCTGTGTTTTGACAAACGCCTGCTTCCAGTTGAAAATGTGAAATGGAATTGTCCAATGGAAATGTGAGCACAAGGTGACATACCTCTGCTGGAAGCTGTAATTGAAAACACAGTCTGGTCCACTTTTTCTTAACTGCATACAGTAAGTGTGTATCTTTTGTATTTATTTATCCTTTATTTAACTAGGCAAGTCAGTTAAGAACAAATTCTTATTTACAATGACGGCCTAGCAAAAGACCTCCTGCGGGGATTAAAAAAATAAATAAATCTAGGACAAAACACACATCACGACAAGAGACAACACTAAAAAGGGTTGAATTGATACATACCTTGATAGAGTTAGTGTTCCTACACAGCCATATCTCCATGTTACAGCACTAGTTTACAGAAAACAGACCGAAGCCAAGAGCTGACCTCCTGTGCTAATTAGCTATCTAGCATGCTCTGAACACCTGTGTGTAAGTGTAACTCAGGAAGTGTAGTTTCGCCAGATGGAGGCTCCATAGTTGTGTGGGTCAGTGCACAACTGCTACAGTAACTTTCTTTTATTTGAAGGATTGTTTCTCACTGATGAAAGATAAGGGCCATATGTTTTCGATTGTAGTTCACATGAGGCAGTCGTGGGCGAAACGAATGCCTGCGAACTGTAAGGAGAAGGCAAAATGCTGCCTAGAGTTTGAGAGAGTGGTCACGTTGGGACAACAGCTGGTGTATCAGACAACTAGCTTCCTACATTGGAAAGAAGTTGCTAGCATCGCATGAGCATCACAAATGGCATTGAACTGCCCACTGTCATTATACAAGCCAGACAGTCATTGTATCCCCTTGCTACAACTATTACAATGTTTCCAAACTACAATGTTTACTCAATGATATTGCAGGTCTTCTGCTCCCTTGCCAGTCCTCTCTTGCGGACTGGGTGCGGTTCGCGTCCAAGAAGGCAGGCGGTAGCAGCAAGAACCTGGGTGGAAAGAGCCCTGGTCGCAGATATGGCTTCAAGAAAACAGATGGTAGCTACGTAAATGCTGTTATTTGTCAGTATGCTTAGTTCTGACATCTCTGTGAGGCGCATGTTTTGTCTTTCATCCTACTAGGGAAGTCACGATACCAGTATCGCGATACTCGAGAGAGGTATCGTGGCAAGGAAACAAAACATGAATCGGACTATATTTCTTGAGGAAATCAGTCCTAATGTTGGAAAAAAAACCTCCTGGTTTTGTCACCCAGAATCACGTTTCTTTTCCAAGCTATAGCACTGTCACACACTGAACTCAGCAAAAAAAGAAACGTCCTCTCACTGTCAACTGCGTTTATTTTCAGCAAACTTAACATGTGTAAATATTTTTATGAACATAATATTCAACAACTGAGGCATAAACTGAACAAGTTCCACAGACATGTGACTAACAGAAATGGAATAATGTGTCCCTGAACAAAGGGGGGGTCAGTATCTGGTGTGGCCACCAGCTGCATTAAGTACTGCAGTGCATCTCCTCATGGACTGCACCAGATTTGCCTGTTCTTGCTGTGAGATATTACCCCACTCTTCCACCAAGGCACCTGCAAGTTCCTGGACATTTCTGGGGGGAATGACCCTAGCCCTCACCCTCCGATCCAACAGGTCCCGCTCCAGAGTACAGGCCTCTGTGTAACGCCCATTCCTTCGACGATAAACACGAATCCGACCATCACCCCTGGTGAGACAACCGTGACTTGTCAGTGAAGAGCACTTTTTGCCAGTCCTGTCTGGTCCAGTGACGGTGGGTTTGTGCCCATAGGCGACTTTGTTGCCGGTGATTTCTGGTGAGGACCTGCCTTACAACAGGCCTACAAGCCCTCAGTCCAGCCTCTCTCAGCCTATTGGGGACAGTCTGAATACTGATGGAGGGATTGTGCGTTCCTGGTGTAACTTGGGCAGTTGTTGTTGCCATCCTGTACCTGTCCCGCAGGTGTGATGTTCGGATGTACCGATCCTGTGCAGGTGTTGTTACACGTGGTCTGCCACTGCTAGGACGATCAGCTGTCCGTCCTGTCTCCCTGTAGTGCTGTCTTAGGCATCTCACAGTACGGACATTGCAATTTATTGCCTTGGCCACATCTGCAGTCCTCATGCCTCCTTGCAGCATGCCTAAGGCACGTTCACGCAGATGAGCAGGGACCCTGGGCATCTTTCTTTTGGTGTTTTTAGTCAGTAGAAAGGCCTAATTAGTGTCCTAAGTTTTCATAACTTTGAACTTAATTGCCTACCGTCTGTAAGCTGTTAATGTCTTAACGACCGTTCCACAGGTGCATGTTCATTAATTGTTTATGGTTCATTGAACAAGCATGGGAAACAGTGTTTAAACCCTTTACAATGAAGATCTGTGAAGTCATTTGGATTTTTACGAATTATCGTTAAAAGACAGAGAAAGGGCCGTTTCTTTTTTTGCTGAGTTTATGTCACACTATTTCATACAGTCGTTTTTGAAAGTCCAAAGTATTTATTCTGCTTTGTGTTTTCTTTTTGCCATGGAAAATTAGTTATTGTAGTATTGCGATACTGATACTGGTATCGTGACAACACTAGATCCTACACACTTCATGTTTGCATTATCTAACAAACACTTCTGTTTTGTTGTCATCCGTCTTCAGGGAACTTTGTCCATGCTGGCAACATCCTAGCAACACAGAGGCTCATGAGGTGGCAACCAGGAGCACATGTAAGGTTTCACACTGTCACTGTTAATATCCTGGGTTGTATTCATTAGTCGGACAGCATAGCAAAACGTTTTTCAAAAGAAACCGTTTACTCCAAAGAGAACTATATGTTTCTATTAGGACAAATTCAGGTATGTCCCTCCCTGTTTCGTTTGGTTCCTAGTGAATATACCCCTGGAACTTTCAAATGTCTGTAGGTGGCTTTCAAATGTCTGCTCTTCCCCTCCTCTCTCTTTCTCTCTCAGGTGGGGATTGGAACCAATAACACCCTGTATGCCCTGGAGGACGGCATTGTTAGGTTCACTAAAGAGGTGTATGTTCCAGCCCCACGCAGCTCTGAGACCTTCAAGGTCATCACCAAGCTGCCCATGGGAACTGTACTCTACAAGACCTTCATCAACGTAGTGCCCAACAAACAGGAGGGCAAATTCAAACTGGTTGGCATGTTCTAAAGACTGATGACTCTCATTCTTATTCCACTCTGTGGAAGTACAAACCCTACTCTTTCTATGGACTGGGTGGTTTGGATTTGAAAGGTTCTGTTCAACCGCAGACTCCTTTGTCGTGAATGTTGTGAAACTGAGCCACTGCGTGATGAGGATTCTGGAAGTTCAGAGGGAATTCCTCAAAGCTTCCTGTGTTGCTGTGGTGAGCGTTGTCATCGATTCTGTACTCTTGGAAATGTGACTGGTTGAAAGTTGAATCAACAGGCACGTATATGACTTGTTTTGCTGTAAGAAGACATACTTATGTCATTCCATCCAATAAAGTTTTATATATAATCTTGACATCAGCAGTCTGTTGTTGGGATTTTAAGCTTAGTTAAGAGAACAATTTCCTGTGTATCCAAAGGTATTTAATTGTTGGGAATATTTTAGTATCGTTTGGTAAAATATCAATATCTTAAACCACCCCTGTATCAAGTGTGAATGTGGTCTATAGTTCTTGGAGTAACCACAGGGTGTCTAAAGGCTCAAGTTTCCCCTCCGTTTTCTCCATACAGACCACGGAGGGCTAATGTAAAAACATATTTTTTTTAAGAACCTGAAAAGCAGAGTGAAGTAATATATCACACTTTTTAGCAGCAGACTGTATTCTAAAGAACTCTCCTTAATCATTAACTCACAGCCCTATGCGTTTTCTTATAGCCAACTACCTCACTCACATCATTTCATGTTGATGACACTGGTTCAAGAAACGTTGGGTGTTGACTTGTAATTTCCTGTGAATTTAGTGTAAACCCATTCACATTCCGCTCGTACCAGGATTGACCCATTTTGGAGAATAACAAAACTCCAAATAGACACATCCCACTGGGCAAAAACTGGTTGAATCAATGTTGTTTCCACGTTATTTCAACAACAATAAATTAATCAATGTGGAAAACTGATTCGATTTGAAAAAAAGTCATCAACGTAATTTGTCTTTCGCCAAACTTTTAACCTAAATCCAATGACATGGTGATTTTGTTGTTGTTGTATTCAAGTTGAATTCACGTTAGTTGACAACTCAACCAAATGTAAATCAAAACTAGACGTTGGACTGACGTCTGTGCCCAGTGGGATGGCAGGATGAGTATAGTATTTTACAGATCATACTTTACTCAGAACTTGTAGAGTTAGGTGCCATTTATTTTGAGAGTAGGAGTTACAGATGATATGTAAACTCCTCCCAGTGGAATGCAGGGGAGTGTGGAATACATTACGAATGCCTGGGTACATTCACCACAACACAACAGCTTGTCAAAACACTTCTGATGGAGGCCCTCTAATAACTGATGAGCGCTGTAGTTTAGAGCGCTGTAGTATGTATTATAAGATTTGTAAGTGCTTAGGGGACGATTGGGTTTGGGGAGAGGAACTGTGCAAAGAGGGAGAGGTCAAAATGAGGTTGCTACTCCCTTCGCTGACATTACTCACCATCTATTCTAGGTTATGGACATATTTGTGCCTGGTAGAGAAAAACTATTTCAACTCACTTTAACAAATGTCAATGAACTGAAGCAGGAGTGTTCCCTTTTACACCTTGACAGTAAGGTTGATAGCAATCCTCATCAGATGAATGTAGGTCAAGTTAATACAAATCTGAACTTGTCTCACTAGCTAGGTTTCCATTCAATTTGTATAAAGAACATATGCACATTTTCCCACCAGTGGTGTATTTCAAACTGACTTGTTGCAAATAAAAATCAGTGCGCGATGACGTACACACACAATATTCTTTTTTGCTTAAGTTTTCATGTACTAAATAGTCAAAAGTTCAATATGTTGCCATCGCATTTTCACCTCTACCGATAGTTTTGTCACAAACTGTTACGTTAAAAAGCAAATGTGCCTACTCTGCAATGGAGGCTGGTGGGGCGAGCTGTAGGAGGACAGGCTCATTGGTCTACTCTGGTCTTGGCATGTTCGCTCTAGCCAACAGCTTGCAGATACAGTGCGGGTAGGGTAGTCTACATGATGAGATTATTATGGATAGGAGCAAGAATATTTGTTTTTGTCAAATGGCAGTCAAGCATCGATCACCAGAATAAGACCCTCAATATTTATTGGAAAGGAGCATCAAGATCACTGTGCACTTTCACCACCCTGTGAAGTTCATCATTTATTTCATCTGTATTCTAATAAACTGCATGGATTCCCCAGTTGTAGTGGGAGGACCACACACCATGTCATCGCGTGACTCCAAGTACTGCGATACGGTGGTTGTTATATCAATATTTGTGCATAAAGGAGTTTCCACAGCCATTTCTCGTATAATACATTTTACAGACACAAAAAGATCCCACCATGTCGAACGAACAAATGATCTGTCGGCATTTATAAAATCACAGCTGTCGTGATTTTTTTTTTTATAAGGTATGACTTTACTCGCATAAATACTGTGGATGGAAACATGGTTAGAGTAAATCTACTTTAGTTCACCTATTTTACCCTTTTTGGTTCAGCTATTTAACTATTACTTTCACTTGTTTTTTTGTTTGATTTGAGTCACACAATATTAATGTTTGTATGTCTAAACACACTGTATGTCTAAACACACATTGACAAACCCATTCCAGTTTAGCCCAGGAGGTAAATCAAATCAAATTTTATTAGTCACATGCACCGAGTACAACAGGTGTAGACCTTACAGTGAAATGCTTACTTACGAGCCCCTAATCGACAGTGCAGTTTAAAAAAATACGGAATGTCAGGGTCATAAAACATCAGGGTCATGGTGAGTTTCTCTGTGCATAGTTAGAGTTTGACCTGGGTAAAGAAAAACAGTCCCTGGTCAACTGTCCCTGAGTGAACACACTTTGATTGTGTCTCAAATGGGACCCTATTTCCTATGTAGTGCACTACATGAGGATTAGGGTGCCATTTGGGACATAAGCATTGTCTGTCTCAGTAGTGTTAATAATTTGTGATGCGTTCAACCACAACAGCTCTGGCCCTACACTCAAAGCCGTCATCATCACATGTCAGGTAGTTGGGTATTCATAGCTCGGTGTTCTTTTGAAACAGAGAGATTTAGATTTTTCATTAACATGTTCAACCCGAGACATTGTCCTTGTTTTGTGGTTGTCTACGACATTGGACGTTGTGACGAAGCATAAGATGTCTGCTTCTGAGGTGCGGACATCTTCTTTCCACACACCCGAGCATGTCTAGAGTTTGAAATGTAGGCTTATTTGATTATTTAGCTGATAAAGGATATCATTGCCAGTGGCAGGATATCAAGCCATTTACAGCATACAGTCATGTTAAAACCACTCACTACACCAACAGACGACAGTCAGAGTTGAGAACGTTAGTCTCAGGAGGACAAACTCTGAGTGAAACTGACTCATGCATTATCATGACAATGTCTCTTTCTTTGTTGATTTGTCTTCTTTTCTCTTTCAAAGGGTAGAAACATGAGTCTCTAGTTAAAATGCAAAGTTGAAAACCAGTAGTGTTCCGGCCCTCAAATAACTCCTGGTCTAAACAGAGAGGGGTTCCCGGATCGGGCTCTGAATAGGGTGGTGGGGTGACGGGGCTGAATCTATTGTCACTGTGTGTTCAAGGCTGGAGGTAGAGGTGGAGAGAGGGAGGTCTGAGGGAAGTGCCTCAACAGACTGTATGTCTTCAGAGGAGATGATCATGGACTGCCGAAGAGTCTCCTCATACGTCGGAGGAGGCTGTAGGTACAGAGACATTTTATGAGATAAAATTGACTGTAATAAATAAATATTCTATGTATGAATATATTTATTTTTATTTGACCTTGATCCCAACAGGGATTCCCATTGAGAGCAAGGTCTCTTTTACAAGGGAGCCCTGCAACATCCTTCCACAATTTCATTGATGGAAATGAGAATGTGTTCTAAGTCAACTTACATGGTAAAACAAGGCTTGAATAAATCAATGACAAAATAGATATTTACATATGCAGTGAAAAATACATAATAAATATACGTCCAGAACAGAGGAGTGACTGACCACCGTTTCAGACTGTGTGGGGCTGATACCAAAGCGGTCGGCTATCATAGAGTGGATCTGTCTCTGACGGTCCTTCTTACGGACGCTCTCGTAGGACGGAAGGCGGGGCAGGATCCCATCCAGGTGATAGCTGCTGGGCTTACCGATGATAAACAGCCTCCCTGGAAGCTGCAGACACACACCAAACATGTTTATATGATATCACTTTTTTTATTTTTCAAGAGTTGATCTGATTGGTCAAAAGACCAGTTAGTGGAAAAAGTTCAGAATTGGGCTGCCTGTGTAAACGCAGCCTAATTACAAACGGCACTGGGCATCAATAACAATGTGAAAGCAGCTCAGATGGTTTTTAAATAGAGATTATAATAGGGAGAAATGAATGAATTGATTAATGCCTAAATATCTATGTGTAATAGGGGAGTGTGGGGTAAGTTGAGCCACCATTGTTTCTAGTAAACCATACACAAAATGTATAATTTTTCCAAATATTTAGGAAGACGTCATAATTTCATGGAGTCTGTGGAGGAAGTAACCACATGGAAAAAGTGTTTAAGCAAGTTAGGTACAAAAAAACATTTCCCAAGTCAAATGAATTTATTGTGTTAGAGGTTTTATTATGCGTGTTCTATACATCAGTTGGGGTCTCTATAAGCTTCAATATGAGGTCCTAAACCTAGCATGAAAGTGCATCCTTGTAGCTGTGTGGGCTAATATAGTTAAAATGTTTGCCTTGGGGTAAATTGAGCCAATAGTTTGAGTCGAATTGAGCAAATGTAAGTGTTTTCTTCCCCAGGCGTAATGCAAGGCATTATCGCTGGGATATGAGGTAACAACAGGGCCTTGCCTATGTTAAAAGTGTTTTAAAAAGTATAAAGTGTTAGGTGTTAAGTCTGTGTTAAAACACTCTTGAGTCCATTTCCTCCCGTGGAAATATAATTAGAATAATAAAAAAAAATCCCCATAAAAATCTGTTTGTTTAAGCGGCTATCGTTATTATGGGTTTGCTCTACAGCCCCCACAAGCGTCACTAGACTCGTCTGAAGTCGGTACCGCCGATCTGCCAACTACTGTCTGTAGCGTCCAAACGTTTTGGGCTACACATTAATATGACCCCTCTATGGAAAGGTGACTCTTTCATTACATGTACAGTACATGTCGGTTGTTTTGCTCTAGGATGCCAACAAGCCTCACAAGACTCGCCTGAAGGTAGACCAGTACCAGTTTAAAAAATGAATGAAAGTACATACTGTATGGAAGTAGTTTAGTGCCTAAAAAAGGGGCTGAATATGTGTAAAAAAAGAATAATCTCATGATGTTTCATCAAATAATTTTGTAAAATACATTTGGGATACCTAAAGGGGTCGTAAAATTCAAAATCAAATAGCTAAATTATCCTTGGTATGGCCACCTTAAAACAATTCCATATGTTAGCTTAGTAGAACCCCACAGGCTTAGACAATAGAGTCTAGAGGGTTAAAATATGCTTACAATTATTAAAAGACAAAAAAGAGATTGTGATTGTGTTGAATTGTGTTTGGGAAATAAAGATAGACATGGTTTAAAAAAAAGTAGTGGTAATATTTCATTCAGTACAGAAATGTGTAGGCGGCTCAACTTACCCCATACCTTGAGTTATGCTAAGAGACCACTTGTTTTGGACAAGTTATGTTTTCAAAACTGTAAAGTTTACATGTATTCTGATTATTTCCAGGTATACACAACATCCTGAAATATATGTAGATATCCTTGTTAGAAAGAATACCATATTTCCCTTGACAGAGTGATGCTGAATAAACAAAATGGCTAAACTTACCCCCCTCTCCTCTACTATGTAAAGACAGAGGCTTTTTTTCACCTGGGATCCAATGTTTCCGTGGGCCATGGCAGCAGTATGTTCATCGTAGGGAGACACCACTAGAGACTGTCTTCTGTTGTACTGGGGTGGAGCGTCCTTGGTAGGGAGAGAAGAGGGAAGACTGGTTAGAGTCTGTCTACACTACAGTGGAAAATTGTCTTCAATCTTACCAAAGTTCAGTCGGTGTAAAATCAAGTTATTCTTTTCTGTTCTATTCTAATATGTTCTATTCTATTCTGTTCTATTCTATCTCTACAATTAGTAACGCAGCAGCAACAACAAAGGCATGACCACAGTTCAATACAAATCTCCAATGAATTAACCTCAAGCCAGGTTACTAGGCCGTTATTGAGTAACTTGGCTATAGAGCTATAATTACATTTTCTTCAAGCTCAATAATATACTCCACTAAATTAGAATCAGTCTTGATAAGGGCTACCCGAGCTGTTCTGCTGATCTGATGCATGTTATGCACAATTGACTACACAATGGAAAATGCCTTTGCCAAATTCTACAGTCTCGGCTCTGATACTCTGTTGCAGTCTCATGGATACCTACTGATAACGGTATATGGATTTTAACATGAGACATCATTGTGCACACACAATCCCCTGGCAGCCTCAATAATAACACAGCATAATTTGTAATATAATCAACTAATACTGGTTTAACAAAGAAACAGTGTTGATATTTTCAATGTCAATATTGAAAATGTTTGGCTTCAATGAGTGGAAGGAAAGGAGTGGGAGGCAAATGGGGCTGGAGGATGGCCTTCACTGTAACTGACTAGCATGTGATGCAAAGGAAAAACACACTCATGAAAGGTTATCTCAGATGAGTAGCCTATGGAATAGCAAATTGCCGTGGTCGTTTGACCGCAGACCCATTATGGATGCAGGCATCCCGTCAGTAGAGGATGCCTGATCATTCTATCATTTGTTGACTTCTGTAACCGTAAAAGCCTTGGTTTCATGCATGTTAACATTAGAAGCCTCCTCCCTAAGTTTGTTTTATTCACTGCCCTAGCCAACCCGGATGTCCTAGCCGTGTCTGAATCCTGGCTGAATCCTGAAATTTCCATCCCTGACTATAACATTTTCCGACAAGATAGAACTGCCAAAGGGGGCGGTGTTGCAATCTACTGCAGAGATAGCCTGCAGAGTTCTGTATTTCTATCCAGGTCCATATCCAAACAATTTGAGCTTCTACTTTCAAAAATCCACCTTTCCAGAAACAAGTCTCTCACCGTTGTCGCTTGCTACAGACCACCCTCTGCCCCTAGCTGTGCCCTGGACACCATATGTGAACTGATTGCCCCCCATCTATCTTCAGAGCTCGTGCTGCTAGGTGACCTAAACTGGGACATGCTTAACATCTCACACAAATTATCAATCAACCCACCAGGTACAACCCCAAAACCGTAAACACGGGCACCCTCATAGATATCATCCTAACCAACTTGCCCTCCAAATACACCTCTGCTGTTTTCAATCAAGATCTCAGCGATCACTGCCTCAATGCCTGCATCCATAATGGGTCCGTGGTCAAACGACCACCCCTCATCACTGTCAAACGCTCCATAAAACACTTCAGGGAGCAGGCCTTTCTAATCGACCTGGCCCGGGTATCCTGGAAGGATATTGACCTCATCCCGTCAGTAGAGGATGCCTGGTCATTCTTTAAAAGTGCCTTCCTCACCATCCTAAATAAGCATGCCCCTTTCAAAAAAATTTGAACCAGGAACAGATATAGCCCTTGGTTCTCTCCAGACCTGACTGCCCTTGACCAGCACACAAATATCCTGTGGCGTTCTGCATTAGCATCGAACAGCCCCCGTGATATACAACTTTTCAGGGAAGTTAGGAACCAATATACACAGGCAGTTAGGAAAGCTAAGGCTAGCTTCTTCAAGCAGAACTTTGCATCCTGTAGCACAAACTCAAAAAAGTTCTGGGACACTGTAAAGTCCATGGAGAATAAAAGCGCCTCCTCCCAGCTGCCCAATGCACTGAGGCTAGGAAACACTGTCACCACCGATAAATCCACTACAATTGAGAATTTCAATAATTTTTTTTTTGTACGGTTGGCCATGCTTTCCACCTGGCTACCCCTACCCCGGTCAACAGCCCTGCACTCCCCACAGCAACTCGCCCAAGCCTCCCCCATTTCTCCTTCACCCAAATCCAGATAGCTGATGTTCTGAAAGAGCTGCAAAATCTGGACCCCTACAAATCAGCCGGGCTAGACAATTTGGACCCTCTCTTTCTAAAATTATCTGCCGAAATTGTTGCAACCCCTATTACTAGCCTGTTCAACCTCTCTTTCGTATCTTCTGAGATTCCCAAAGATTGGAAAGCTGCCGCGGTCATCCCCCTCTTCAAAGGGGGAGACACTCTAAACACAAACTGCTACAGACCTATATCTATCCTATCCTGCCTTTCTAAGATCTTCGAAAGCCTAGTCAACAAACAGATTACCGACCATTTCGAATCCCACCGTACATTCTTCGCTATGCAATCAGGTTTCAGAGCTGGTCATGGTGCACCTCAGCCACGCTCAAGGTCCTAAACGATATCATAACCGCCATCGATAAGAGACATTGCTATGCAGCCATATTCATCGACCTGGCCTAGGCTTTCGACTCTGTCAATCACAACATTCTTATTGGCAGACTCAACAGCCTTGGTTTCTGAAATGATTGCCTCGCCTGGTTCACCAACTACTTCTCTGATAGAGTTCAGTGTGTCAAATCGGAGGGCCTGTTGTCCGGACCTCTGGTAGTCTTAATGGGGGTGCCACAGGGTTCAATTCTCGGGCCGACTCTCTTCTCTGTGATGTCGCTCTTGCTGCTGGTGATTCTCTGATCCACCTCTATGCAGACGACACCATTCTGTATACTTCTGGCCCTTCTTTGGACACTGTGTTAATAAACCTGCAGACGAGCTTCAATGCCATTCAACTCTCCTTCCGTGGCCTCCAACTGCTCTTAAATGCAAGTAAAACTAAATGCATGCTCTTCAACCGATCACTGCCCACACCTGCCCGCCCGTCCAGCATTACTACTCTGGACGGTTCTGACTTAGAATATGTGGACAACTACAAATGCCTAGGTGTCTGGTTAGACTGTAAAATCTCCTTCCAGACTCACATTAAGCATCTCCAATCCAAAATTAAATCTAGAATCGGATTCCTATTTCGCAACAAAGAATCCTTCACTCATGCTGCCAAACATACCTTCGTAAAACAGACCATCCTACCGATCCACGACTTTGACATGTCATTTATAAAATAGCCTCCAACACGCTACTCAACAAATTGGATGCAGTCTATCACAGTGCCATCCGTTTTGTCACCAAAGCCCCATATACTACCCACCACTGCAACCTGTATGCTCTTGTTGGCTGGCCCTCGCTACATACTCATCGCCAAACCCACTGGCTCCAGGTCATCTACAAGTCTTTGCTAGGTAAAGCCCCGCCTTAACTCAGCTCACTGGTTACCATAGCAGCACCCACCCGTAGAACGTGCTCCAGCAGGTATATCTCACTGGTCACCCCCAAAGCCAATTCCTCCTTTGGCAGCTTTTCCTTCAAGTTCTCTGCTGCCAATGACTGGAACGAACTGCAAAAATCACTGAAGCTGGAGACTCATATCTCCCTCACTAGCTTTAAGCACCAGCTGTCAGAGCAGCTCACAGATCACTGCACCTGTACATAGCCCATCTGTAAACAGCCCATCCAACTACCTCATCCCCATACTGTATTTATTTATTTATCTTGCTCCTTTGCACCGTAGTATCTCTACTCGCACATTCACCTTCTGCACATCTACCATTCCAGTGTTTAATTGCTATATTGTAATTATTTTGCCACCATGGCCTATTTTTTTCCCTACCTCCCTTATCTTACCTCATTTGCACTCACTGTATATTGACTTTGTTTTATTTTTTCTACTGTATTATTGACTGTATGTTGGTTTATTCCATGTGTAACACTGTGTTGTATGTGTCGAACTGCTGTGCTTTATCTTGGCCAGGTCGCAGTTGTAAATGAGAACTTGTTCTCAACTAGCCTACCTGGTTAAATAAAGGGGAAATAAAAAAATAAAAATAAAAGACGTCCCAAATGGCACCCTATCCCCTTTAGGCGTCCCAAATGGCAACCTATTCCCTTTAGGCGTCTCAAATGGCACCCTATTCCCTTTAGGCGTCCCAAATGGCGCCCTATTCCCTTATGCGTCCCAAATGGTACCCTATTCCCTATCTGGGTAATTCTACAGAAGCAAATACAAAAAAATAAAATACAAAAAAAACTTTTAGAACATTTATTTACATTATAATATGTTCTAATTCCATCCAAGCCAATTACAAACATATTGTTAAATTAATATAATACAAAGTTATTGTTTATACATGTCACGCCCTGGCCATAGAGAGCCCTCGGGGTTCTCTATGGTGTTTTAGGTCAGGACGTGACTAGGTATTTTTTTCTAGTTGTTATATTTCTATGTTGGTGTTGTGTATGGTTCCCAATTAGAGGCAGCTGTTTTTCGTTACCTCTAATTGGGGATCATACTTAGTGTGTTCTTTTCCCACCTGCTTTTGTGGGATATTGTTTTGCGGCAGTGCCTGTTAGTGCGACGTTATTGGGTCGATCTGTTGTTTCTTTGTTGTTTAGTATGTTTCACTTCAATTAAATATGTGGAACTATATGCACGCTGCGCCTTGGTCTGATAATTGTAAAGGTGATTGTGACAGAATATCCCACCAATACAGGACCAAGCAGCGTGCCCAGGAGGTGAAGGATAGTTGGACTTGGGAAGAGATACTAGGAGGATGCGAGACCCTTCCCTGGCAGGAGTCGCCAAGGAATATTAGAGGACAGCGACGACGCCGGGGTACGCGGCCAAAAGGAGCCCAAGGGCAATCCCAATATTTTTTTTGGGTGGGGCACAAGGGGCGGTCGGCCGAGCCCGAGAGCCAGAGCCCGTCTGGGAGACGATCGAAGAGTTTGAGGAAGGATATCGGAGAGAGGTGTTGGCTAGGAGTATGCCGGAGCCCTCCTCTGCGCCAGTGCCCAGTCCAGGCACGGCGTCCAGTCCCGCAGAGGAGGGCTCCGGCCCTGGCAACTCTCATCTGCACCCGGCACAGCCAGAAGAGGACTGGCCACCCCTCACAGCCTGGTTCCTCTCTAGGTTTCTTCCTAGGTTTTGGCCTTTCTAGGGAGTTTTTCCTGGCCACCATGCTTTTACACCTGCATTGCTTGCTGTTTGGGGTTTTAGGCTGGGTTTCTGTACAGCACTCTGTGACATCAGCTGATGTAAGAAGGGCTTTATAAATAAATTTGATTTGATCCTAGGCCGGAGTTTTCCTCTGCGCCTGTGCAGAGTCCAGGCACGCCGTCCAGTCCTGCTCCAAGGCCAGAGCCTTCCTCTGCGCCGGTGCCCAGTCCAGGCACGGCGTCCAGTCCCGCTCCAAGGCTGGAGCCTTCCTCTGCGCCAGGGCTCCATGGCCGGATCCGCGGTCTGAGCGGGTGGTATGTCCCGCACCGGAGCCGCCACCGACGCTAGTTGCCCACCCTCCCTATCTAGTTTCAGGTTTTGCGGCCGGAGTCCGCACCTTTGGGGGGGGGGGGGTACTACTGTCACGCCCTCGTTACCTCTAATTGGGGATCATACTTAGTGTGTTCTTTTCCCACCTGCTTTTGTGGGATATTGTTTTGCGGTAGTGCCTGTTATTGTTTCGATCTGTTTCTTTGTTGTTTAGTATGTTTCACTTCAATTAAATAGGTGGAACTCTACGCACGCTGCGCCTTGGTCTGATAATTGTAAAGACGATCGTGACAATACACCTTTTTCTATTGAGGTGGCTGTCCCAAACTCTGACTCCTAAACTCTCTATGTAGTGATGTGTGTTTTGTCCTATTTTTTTTAATTTAATTTATTTATATTTTTAATCCCAGCCCCCGTCCCCGCAGGAGGCCTTTTGGTAGGCCGTCATTGTAAATAAGAATGTGTTCTTAACTGACTTGCATAGTTAAATAAAATAAATTTACTTAATGCTTAAAAAAATAAAGGAATGAATGATTTCTGTAACTTTTCTATTGTTATTTCAATAGAAAATATTGGAGTTCTATACTGAACTAAAAATATAAACGCAATTTCAACGATTTTACTGCGTTACGGTTCATATAAAGGAAATCAGTCATTTGAAATAAATTCACTACGCCCTAGTCTATGGATTTCACATGACTGTGCAGGGGTGCAGCCATGGGTGGGCCTGGGAGGACATAGGCCCACACACTTGGGAGTTAGGACCTGCCATTCAGAATGAGTTTTCCCCCACAAAAGGCCTTTATTATAGACAGAAATGCTCCTCAGTTTCATCAGCTGTCTGGGTGGCTGGTCTCAGACGATCCCACAGGTGAAGAAGCCGGATATGGTCCTGGGCTGGCGTGGTAAACGTGGTTGTGAGACCAGTTTGACATACTGCCAAATTATCTAAAACGATGTTGGAGGCGGCTTATGGTAGAAAAATGAACAGTCAATTATCTGGCAACACCTCTGGTGGATATTCCTGTAGTCAGCATGCCAATTGCACGCTCCTTAAAAACTTGAGACTGTGGCATTGTGTTGTGTGACAAATCTGCACATTTTAGAAGGGCCTTTTATTGTCCCCAGCACAAGGTGCACCTGTGTAATGATCATGCTATTTAATCAGCTTCTTGATATGCCACACCTGTCAGGTGGATGGATTGTCTTGGCAAAGGAGAAATGCTCACTAACAGGGATGTGTGCATGGAACATTTCTGGGATCTTTTATTTCAGCTCCTGAAACATGGGATCAACACTTACATGTTGCATTTGTATTTTTGCTCAGTATATTATTACATTGAAAGATACTGATCTAATTAGTAATTTTTTTTACTTAAAAATATAGAGGTCTCATCGTTGTATCCGTGTCATTGTGGCATCTGTAACAGCATAGGCAGCACCACTGAGGCCATCTCCATTTTAAAGTTGCATGTGCCATGCTCTACCAACTGAGCTACCGAGGACCACCATGTGGGTAGTGGACGAGTGCACACTTCAGGAATAAGTGTAGAGTATAGAAATGCATAGCCAGCAGGTGGGCTCCAACCCTCCAAGAGCCCAAACACTGACATCTATTTGGCCAAAACATAGACGATAATGTGCTATACTGTATTGTAACGTACTGTACTCTACTGTACTATGCTCTACTGTACTGTGGTCTTCTGCATTGTACTGTGCTGTACATTACTCTATAGGACTGTGCTCTACTATACTATACTGTAATGTACTGTACCCTAATGGGCTCCCGAGTGGCACAGCGGTCTAAGGCAGAGCCTCTCAGTGCTAGAGGCATCAATACAGACCCTGGTTCGATTCCAGGCTGTATCACAAGCCGTCCATGATTGGGAGTCCCATAGGGTGGAGCACAATTGACCCAGCGTAGTCCGGGTTAGGGTTTGGCTGGGGTAGACTGTCATTGTAAATAAGAATTTGTTCTTAACTGACTTGCCTAGATAAATTAAATAAATAAATAATCCACTGTACTCTACTGTACTGTACTGTACACTAAGGGACTGTGAGGTACCCTAATCTACTGTACTCTACTGTACTGTACACTATAGGACTGTGATGTACCCTAATCTACTGTACTATACTGTACACTATAGGACTGTGATGTACCCTAATCTACTGTACTATACTCTACTGTACTGTACACTATAGGACTGTGATGTACCCTAATCTACTGTACTATACTCTACTGTACTGTACACTATAGGACTGTGATGTACCCTAATCTACTGTACTATACTCTACTGTACTGTACACTATAGGACTGTGATGTACTCTACTGTACTGTACTCTACTGTACTCTACTGTACTGTACACTATAGGACTGTGATGTACTCTACTGTACTGTACACTATAGGACTGTGATGTACCCTAATCCACTGTACTATACTCTACTGTACTGTACACTATAGGACTGTGATGTATACTCTACTGTACTGTACACTATAGGACTGTGATGTACCCTAATCTACTGTACTGTACACTATAGGACTGTGATGTACCCTAATCTACTGTACTATACTCTACTGTACTGTACACTATAGGACTGTGATGTACCCTAATCTACTGTACTATACTATACTGTACTGTACACTATAGGACTGTGATGTACCCTAATCTACTATACTCTACTGTACTGTACACTATAGGACTGTGATGTACCCTAATCTACTGTACTATACTCTACTGTACTGTACACTATAGGACTGTGATGTACTCTACTGTACTGTACACTATAGGACTGTGATGTACCCTAATCTACTGTACTATACTCTACTGTACTGTACACTATAGGACTGTGATGTACCCTAATCTACTGTACTATACTCTACTGTACTGTACACTATAGGACTGTGATGTACCCTAATCTACTGTACTATACTCTACTGTACTGTGCTCTAGTTTACTCTACTTGAGTTTCTTACAATTGAAGAAAGGGCCCATAGACTCTTTATGTAGTGGTCTTGAGACCACATCAATAAATTTTTTTACTTGTCATGGTCTCAACTCACTGGGACCAATGTCCTGGCATAAATCTTGGTCTTGGCTCCTGGATAGTACAGTAGTTTTTGGTTTACAAACCATAGGCATCCCAATTTGAAGAAGACAATGCTCTCTGATCATTGGCAGGTCACTCCCAACCCATAGGAATCCCCACTCAGTTGACTACTTTTAAATAGTGGAAGCCCTCAATGACGATCTCTATACTAAAACGAGTTATATCCAATGTTCCTTCTAATTTTTTTCGTCATTGAACAAATTTCAGGTCTGCTGAGCGCAAACTTGAACTTCCGGCACGCGTTTACAGTGAACACTGAGGCTGTACCCACTTTAAGTTACAGTTTTAACAGTGGTCATGTAGGCTACTGTGGCTATTTGATCATAATGTAGGCCTACCAGTGGCTTACCATCAAAAACAATGGAGAAAATACATCCCATAACATTTTAACATGGAAATGGCTGTTCTATCATTCAGCCTACAGTAGCAGCCAATGTGTGGTGTTCAATGTCGGCCTACAGTCTTTTGAAAAAAACATGCAGGGCTTTACATTAACCTGTTTATCAACCTGTCCTTCAGACAAGGAGGTGACTGAAAATGCTGTTGTGTTTGATGCAAGAAACCACTTTACAAATTAAAATGCATAATTATTTCCATACCAAATTATGCTTCAATCTGTCTATTGGCTACTTAGCTTATTCAAGTCTGTCTCAAAATACAAAAAGCTCTTTAACTGGCTCGCTTTTCAAAGATGTCTAGAAATGTACACGTTTTGTGCTCTTGGAGGAAGCAATCACTCCCCCATTGCTGACTACAAATGATCTATAACTGGGCTAATAACTCACTAACTAGCAAAGGATATTAACAAATGTGACTCACGCCCTGGATTTGGTCTTACGTAGCAACATTAGAAATTGTGTTTTTCACATTGGATAAAAGTATAGATTTAGAGTTACAAAATGGTGTATCAAACACTGCATTTGAGGAAACATGGGAAAGTAATTCTGCTTTGAAAGTTGATCAACTTGTAAACTCACTTTTGAGAAAATGGCCTTTGAATGTTTTGGTATCTAGTGAAGAGCTCTTCTTTGTCTACACCCATTCAGCATTGTTCACACTCTCTTAAGGGCTCCCGAGTGGCGCAGCATTCTAAGGCACTGCATCTCAGTACAAAAGTTGTCACTACAGTCCCTGGTTTGAATCCAGGCTGTATCACCTCTGGCTGTGATTGGGAGTCCCATAGGGTGGCGCACAATTGGCCTAGCGTTGTCTGGGATTGGCTGGTGTAGGCTGTCATTGTAAATAATAATTTGTTCTTAACTGACTTGCCTAGTTAAATAAAAATTCAGCTTTAGCCTCACCCATCTTGTTTCGTCCCTCGGAGAGTTCAGAGCGCATACTTGACTCTCTGGACGATGATTTGTTTACCTCTGGATAACATGAAAACAGCCTAACCAGCTCTGCGGGGAACATATTCATTACACTTTTTTGCAGATGTTTACTGACACCGGCCATATTCAACGGGTGTTTTACACACGTCACGTAACGTTAGCTAACGTGTGCACGTTAGCTCTCGCTTTGATCTCAAAACAAACGTATCTACTCACGACCGCTCATGCTGTAAAAACAGTCCAGTTCAAAGTGAATGGCACAGATCCACATATGGCAACGGTCTATTTGCATATAGGCCTACTGCAGCTCTGATTGGTTATGGCGCACCGGTCTGTGTAGAGTACAGGCATGAGTCGTGCCTGTCAATTAAATAAAAACCTACTCTGCTGCATTCTGCCTACAACAAAATCTCTTGCATAGTTAGTTTTGCATACTAAGTCTTGGATAGTTTGTTTTGTTTCAGTATGTTGCATTGAAAGTGTCTAATATTGCGTTGATTTGATCACAATTCCCACAGTAAAGGAAAACGTTGGTAGTGTTAACTAACGGGGAAAACTCTAGAAAGTTGAGTGAAGTTCAATCTCGTCCTTCTCTGCGCAGGCTAATATTTCTTCTGCACTGCAATCCCGGAGCTGCGTGTCCACGGAAGCGCGCAGTTTAGAGGGAACATTGGTTATATCCATCTAGAGTCCTCTATTTATCTCTATGATTGACACTTGTCACCAAAACGCCTGTTATATTACCACATCTAACAACATAATTAGCTAGATGCATATTTAATTAAATCTACAAGTTTCAGATTCATACAATCAACATGGAACATTTTACAGAGAATAATAGAGATTATATTTCTCTAAATTAAATATAAAGGTTTTGAAAATCTGGTTAAAAGTCATGTTTTTACTATTTTCTTAATTTGGTATGCCAATAACATTTCTAATCTGTTCATCAAAATAAATCAATATTATCACTACTGTACATGGTTACTTTTGTTTCGGTAGTAACAAATTTAGTTGGATGGTATTGAATTCAGATAAATATTTCAAATACGCAATAAAAAAACTGTGTGAATAGTATATATGTCTACCTGACATATGTTGGAAGATGTGTGCTGAAAGTTTGGGAGAAATACGATACAAATGTAAATTGATTTCCAACCCCCAATTTGCACCACGTCTGTAGAATAGCCCGTATACTGCATTACTTTTGACCAGGGCCCATAAGGTCTGGTTTGCTTGCTGCAGAAAAACAAACAGGAATCTCTCTTCACCTGAACTACCTTGTGAATGTTTCATGCTAGAGCAAAAAAAAAACAGCAAATTTATAATCACATCATTCTCCTTTATCGCATCTCGCTCTTATTGGTAACTGAAATCCATTATTACACATTTATACAAAGTTCCACAGAGTTTATAGTACTCTATTGTACCTTTGTTCACATTGTTTTCTCTCAGTGTATACATAATGGTTTATGGATGTTTCCCTAGCCTCGTTTACCAGACTCCTATTACTGTAATCAGGCTCCCAGCTGGTGAACATGTTTATGATATTATAGCGATCCTCGCTATATGATCCACCTTACATTCCCACCAAGTGGGTTGCGATGCGGAGGGTGTTTTGCCTTTCACGCCAGAGACCCGAGTTTGTAATGATAATGGTCTCCCTGGTAAGACCTGACCTTGTAGCCTTAAAATAAGGGGTTATAGCACATGTATAATACCGTTATAGACATTTGTAAATGACCTTAGTGATGAGATTAGGGTAAGCCCTGTAGACGTTTATATCACATTTGTAAGGTGTTTATGTCCTTACTGTGAATGGGTCTTTATATGTACATTATGTACGTTTATAACACGTGTCCCTGTTAATTACACATGTATAACATGTATAGCCTTCCTGTATAGTATTGGATGATCCTGCATCAGAGAGGGTCTTAATATACATTAGGCGTTTATAACACGTTTCCCCTGTTTATAACAATAATATAGAAATTAGCTTTTATCCAAAGCGATTTATAGATTTTCAGTCATGCGTGCATACATTTTTGCGTATGGGTGGTCCCGGGACTCGAACTCACTATCCTGGCATTACAAGCGCCATGCCCTTCCAACCGAGCTACTTATATCCTTACTGTATAGTGCTGGTTGGCCTGGTAGTTTGACACGCTGCAGCAGAAAGGGTCTTTCCTGTACAAGACCACCAGGAGCATGAGAATCACCACGAAGAACACCAGGCAGGACACTACAGCAATGAAGCAACAAGAACACAGACGTGACTAAGAAGCTTTATAAAACATATCTGCATTATTAATGTAAACATATAGGTTATACACGATTCCTTTTAAATGTGTATTTATAACACATGCAAAACATACATGACCTAAACAATCAAGTTAGCCAGTAGACTGAATATATATGTTCATGGTTTAGCAGCAGCCTACTTAAGTTTTTGTGACTGCCACCACTCACCGGAGGCCACAATGATCGTTAGCTGATCCGCTGTCAGCGCAGGTGGGATGGTTGTAGATGCAGATAAAGACATCTTGAACTAAAATCAATCCGCATGTAAACGAGGTGCCGCTATGTAAAAATAAAAATGTTGGTTTTCATTTGCATGATATTAGGCTACTCCTGTCCAAACCAAGAAGATTAAAATAAATCGATATTAGCTTCCTCTTCATTCGAGGACAGAGCCCCACACTGTTGTTAAATCCAGTTAAACTGCAGGATTCTGCCACCTATTGCTGCTTCGATTCAGCCTGATCTCATAGACTAGACGTAATATAGTCAACTTAAAATCAGGACACTCAAATTAGTATAATTTTTACATTTTAGTCATTTAGCAGATACTCTTATGCAGAGCGACTTACAATTAGTGTATTCATTTTAAGATAGCTAGGTGAGACAACAACCCATCGCAATCGTATCAAGTACATTTTCCCTCAACAAAGTATTTATCAGCAAAGTCAGTGCTAGTGGAAAAAAATTTTTTTTAATGGGGGGGGGGGTATGGTTACATGAGACAGAAGGTTACATGGTTTTGTTTTTTTAAGCAGTCTATGGACCAGGTATGACAGCAACTCATCATTGTAAATAAGAATTTGTTCTTAACTGACTTGCCTAGTTAAATTAATGTTAAAATAAAAAAATTAAAAAACGAATCCCATGCTTTGGTTTTATTTACCTGGCCACTGTTTCAAATGCTAACTTTTTAGCATTTGTGTTACAAGTCCAATGCAAGTCAATGGTACCTACAGTACATTAGCATGTTCACGCTGCATGTCCAAATCATCCTAAAGTTTCTAACAATTGATTGTGTAACTCAATGATGTTACTCATAGATATGAAGCACGAAATTGCTAATATAGGTACCATGGACTTGCATTGGATTTGTGCCTAAAATGCTAAAAAGTTTGCATTTGAAATAGTGGCCAGGTAAACAAAACCAAAGCATGAGTTTCTGTCATACCTGGTCCATAGACTGCTTACAGGGTCACTTTGTAATTTGGGTGAACTATCCCTTTAAGTCAAAAATGAAAGTAGAGTGGTTGGTCGTGGTGGATGTGTGGGCGTATAATGTGAACATCTAGCAACCCAAAGATTACTTGTACGAATCTCATCATGGACAACTTTAGCATTTGAGCTAATTAGCAACTGTGCAACTACTTAGTACTTTTATGCTACTTTGAAACTACTTAGCATGTTAGCCAACCCTTCCCCTAACCTTAACCTAACTCATAATCCTAACCTTGACCCTAAACTTAACCCTAACCTTAGCCTCTAACCCTAATCCCTAGCCTGGCTAACGTTAGCCACCTAGCTAACTTTCCTATGTGTCTCGTGTGTCCAGTAGGCTGCGCCTCATTCACACAATTGGCCCAGCGTCGTCCAGGTTTGGCCGGGGTAGGCCGTCATTGTAAATAAGAACTTGTTCTTAACTGACTTGCCTAGTTAAATAAAGGTTAATATATATATATATATATATATATATATATATATATATATATATATATATATATATATATATATATATATATATATATATACAAAACGTTACATATTGTCTCTGGAGTTACGTGTACTATGTTACGTCTACCACTGGGTCCAGGTTGTTCGATTCTGCAGCAGGCTGTTCTTTCCGAATGCCAGAGCGCGCTAGTTGGAGAGAGGGTGTTACCCTGGGCAGCGTGTGCTCTGTGCTCTCCACAACAAAATACTACCTCGCAAACTTTTGCTGAAAAAATATTAACCCCCGACCCAATAAAATGTTATACATAGGCCTAGCATCACGTGGTCCATTCACGTGTTTGGCTATACTACAGACCTTTCCCGTCTGTAATTTATGATTTTTTTTACTGGAGATAAAACTTTTCCAGGTTGTGAATGAGGCGCAGCCTACTGGACACACATGAGATACGTAGGAAAGTACACTATATACAGAAGTATGTGGACACCCCTTAAAATGAGTGGATTCGGCTATTTCAGCCACACCCGTTGCTGACGGCTGTATAAAATTGAGCACACACCCATGCAATCTAGAATGGCCTCACCATGCGCAATGCCAAGCAAATCGTCTGGAGTGGTCTAAAGCTCGCTGCTAATAGACACTGACTCACAATGTCTGTGCGTCAGTCACCCCCTCATTGGGCCTTGGGGGAGATTGTCCTCTCCCCTGGTTCCCTTTTTTAGCAAGGTGGAGACCAAGTAACGAAATATGTCCTTTTGTGTTCTTAGTACTGAACAAAACAACACGTTCTTTATACTGGAGGCCAAGTGCTGGCACAGGATGTGTGGGGTTGATGTTTGGAACCATTGTAGCTATCTCTGAGGTTGCACCTATCTTGAGATGGTATATAACCCAGAGGCTCACTCCACTCAGTGGGCTCTCACTCTGTTCACTTTTGTGTGTGTAAAATACCTTATCGATAAGTTATTTTAATAAAGTTAATATCCTGATTGGTGATTGACCTTGTCTCTCCTCATTATTGATTCAAATATCCACTACAAGTTCCAAAATACAGGTGTTTCATCCTAGCTCTGTGCTTTCTGTGGTGGTGGGGCAGCAAGTGGAAAATACGGGGTTGGTAATGTTCTCTGGTTGCGCCATGATAGGCTCAGTGTTCTGTCACTCATGGGGACACTACGTCACCGCAAAATCTACGGGGAGAGCTCGAAAATTCAAGCCTCTTGGGTGTTGCCATAGCATTACATTAGGAGTGCCCATCCAAGAAGGCTCAAAGTACAGGGAGATACAGGGGACACAGGGAATACGGAGATTACGGGGGACACGGGGGATACAGAGGATACAGGGGACACAAGGAATACAGGGGATACAGGGGACACAGGGTATACAGAGGATACAGAGAACACAGGGTATACAGGGGATACAGGGGATACAGGGGATACAGAGGACACAGGGTATATAGGGGATACAGAGGATACAGGGGACACAGGGTATACAGGGGATACAGGGTATACAGGGGATACAGAGGATACAGGGGACACAGAGGATACAGGGGACACAGGGTATACAGGGTATACAGAGGACACAGGGGATACAGAGGATACGGGGGACACGGGGGATACAGGGGATACGGGAAATACGGGGGATATGGAGGACACAGAGGACACAGGGAATACGGAGGATACGGGGGACACGGGGGATACGGGAAATACGGGGGACACAGGGTATACAGGGGACACAGGTAATACAGGGGACACAGGGAATACAGGGGACACAGGGAATACAGGGGACACAGGGTATACAGGGGACACAGGGAATACAGGGGACACAGGGTATACAGGGGACACAGGGTATACAGGTAATACAGGGGACACAGGGAATACAGGGTATACAGGGTATACAGGGGACACAGGGAATACAGGGGACACAGGGTATACAGGTAATACGGGACACAGGAAATACAGGGGACACAGGGGACACAGGGGATACAGGGGTACAGGGGATACAGCATTTCCGACAGTTAAATGTGACAACAAAACATTATTTATTAAAAACATTGATATATTGATATGGTTTTTGAACATGATCACATCTGGCCGTGATTGAGAGTCCCATAATTGGCCCAGCGTTGTCTGGGTTTGGCCAGTGTAGGCCGTCACTGTAAATAAGAATTAGTTCTTAACTGACTTGTCTTTTTAATTAAAAAACAGCTGTTGCTCCTAGTGCCTGATTTCCATGTTATCTCTTATGTCAAGTACTGATTTGTATCAGGGGTGACGTGGCTGGCCACCTAAGGCCTACACAGCAAGGACCTTACAGGAGGGATGCAGTTCAGCTTTGGAGATGTGCGGGAGAATTGGCTTTTTGAGGTTTTCGTATTTCTCTTTTATTTATACAAGTACAGAAATTCCATAGAGGTGTTTTTCCCCTTTCACAAGGGAGACTCAAGATGAATGGATTTTCCCAAATACACTGTGTCCAAATAAAATTGTATCACATTTTGTGTTATGACTACAATGCAGTGTGATGTATGTGTCACAACTGTCACGTTCAGGCCTGATTTTTATAGGCTGGCGTGTTTAGTTTCGTTTTGGTGTAGGTTTTTTTGTTCTAGGTGATCTATTTCTATTTTGGGTTAATGGTTCCCAATTAGAGTCAGCTGAGTGTCGTTACCTCTAATTGGGAACCATATATATGTTTGTAGTTTTCAGAGGGGTTTTGTGGGTTATTGTTTGTGCATAGCTTTGTTGTATGTTTAGTTATGGTCAGCATTACGATCGGCGGTCGTTATGGTTTGCCCAGTTACGTATTTAAATAAAGATGTATACTGGATGCCTCGCTGCGCCATGGTCTGTCCCTTCAGGAGATTGTGACAACGTGGAAAAGGACAGCTTCAAGGTTTTTTTTAAAATGTATTTTACCTTTATTTAACTATGCAAGTCAGTTAAGAACAAATTCTTATGTTCAATGATGGCCTAGGAACAGTGTGTTAACTGCCTTGTTCTGCCCCTGAACTACAGATTCATACCTTGTCAGATCTGGGATTTGATCTTGCAACCTTTCGGTTACTAGTCCAACGCTCTAACCACTAGGCTACCTGCCGCTCCGGCTAACAGCTTCAAGGTCTTAATGATTTTCTCCACATAAGTTGCAATCAAAGTTCCAGCATGTTCACATTCTTCAGTGTCGTAATGTGTTCTTTTACTTTTAACTTTAAAAAATCATGCTGGTTAAACCAGAGACATACAAATGAGGCAGGTGCCCATTTTTTCAAGATTCATTTCAGCTTGCCCAAACTCTATAAGACATGTGCTCTCACCAAACAAAGCCACAACACCTTCTGGCACAACCTGGGATCCACCTTGTCTCCAGACTGCATTCACTTGTTGTGGGTGGCTGTCTGCAACACAAAAGGGGTTTACGTTTTCATAACTTGCTGCTGAAGTTTTTTCCGGTTGTCCATTTGAATATGAACTTGTGTGTATTTTATTCAGAATATTATGTTATTTACCAGGTCAGTTTCTTGTGAGGATAACAAATGTTGTAGTGACCTATGCTGCATAAAATGTTTATTTTCTAACACGTCTTGTACTTTTCTGTCTCTCCACTGTATAGTGTGTGTGAGAGAAACAGAGTGAGAGAGAGCAAGAGTTCATAGTTGGTACACACCATCAGAGGGCCTTGTCTTACCATTTATGTTCTGTAATTCGCTGGAGGGCTGAAGGCACTTTACATCATGGTCAAAAGTAAAACAATGAATGTAATGTTATTGTGTGCTACATTGAACATACGTATTCTACTGTGTGCCTATTTTTACCAAGAATGTTTTTTATTTCAGTTTGGATAAATTCAAACGTGTCTTACATCTATGGATGAGGATTCATGAAGAAGCTTTGCGTCATAGAATTAGAATACTATAATGAACACGAACCTTGTTATGTTTGTGAGTAGAGGGAGTAGCCTACAGCTACGGACGGAAGTGACTTTTCATAGCAGGTTAGATCATTTTAGCTAACCCTTTTCCTAACCTTAACTTATATCTCCTAACCTGCTGCGTAAATTCTCCTAACCTACAAAAAAGTAACTTCCGGTCAAAGCTGTAGCCTACTACCTCTAGGGGTCAGCAGCATCCCACTGCTGGCTTGCCTTGGAAGTTAAGCAGCGTTGGTCTTAGTAAAAATTCCCTGTTTTAGGTCAGATCGTATCACCACTTTATTTTAAGAATGTGAAATGTCAGAATAATAGTTGAGTGATTTATTTAAACTTTTATTTCTTTCATCACATTCCCAGTGGGTCAGAAGTTTACATACACTCAATTAGTATTTGGTAGCATTGCCTTTAAATGGTTAAACTTGGGTCAAACATTTTGGGTAGCCTTCCACAAGCTTCCCACAATAAGTTGGGTGAATTTTGGCCCATTCCTCCTGACAGAGCTGGTGTAACTGAGTCAGGTTTGTAGGCCTCTGTGCTCGCACACGCTTTTTCAGTTCTGCCCACACATTTTCTATGGGTATGAGGTCAGGGCTTTGTGATGGCCACTCCAATACCTTGACTTTGTTGTCCTTAAGCCATTTTGCCACAACTTTGGAAGTATGCTTGGGGTCATTGTCCATTTGGAAGACCCATTTGCGACCAAGCTTTAACTTCCTGGCTGATGTCTTGAGATGTTGCTTCAATATTTTCACATTATTTTCCTTCCTCATGATGCAATCTATTTTGTGAAGTGCACCAGTCCCTCCTGCAGCAAAGCACCCCCACAACATGATGCTGCCACCCCCGTGCTTCACGGTTGGGATGGTGTTCTTCAGCTTGCAAGCCTCCCCCTTTTTCCTCCAAACATAATGATGGGCATTATGGCCAAACAGTTCTATTTTTGTTTCATCAGACCAGAGGACATTTCTCCAAAAAGTATGATTTTTGTCCCCATGTGCAGTTGCAAACCGTAGTCTGTATTTTTTTATGGTGGTTTTGGAGCAGTGGCTTCTTCCTTGCTGAGTGGCCTTTCAGGTTATTTCAATATAGGACTCCTTTTACTGTGGATATAGAAATTTTGTACCTGTTTCCTCCAGCATCTTCACAAGATCCTCTGCTGTTGTTCTGGGATTGATTTGCACTTCTCGCACCAAAGTACGTTCATCTCTAGGAGACAGAATGCGTCTTCTTTCTGAGCGGTATGACAGCTGCGTGGTCCCATGGTGTTTATACTTGTGCACAATTGTTTGTACAGATGAATGTGGTACCTTCAGGCGTTTGGAAATTGCTCCCAAGGATGAACCAGACTTGTGGAGGTCTACAATTTTTTTCTGAGATCTTGGCTGATTTCTTTTGATTTTCCCATGATGTCAAGCAAAGAGGCACTGAGTTTGAAGGTAGACCTTGAAATACTGGCCACAGATACACCTCCAAATGACTCAAATGATATAAATTAGCCTATCAGAAGCTTCTAAAGCCATGACATTTTCTGGAATTTTCCAAGCTGTTTAAAGGCACAGTCAACTTAGTGTATGTAAACTTCTGACCCACTGGAATTGTGATACAGTGAATTATAAGTGAAATAATCTGACTGTAAACAATTGTTGGAAAAATGACTTGTGTCATGGACAAAGTAGATGTCCTAACCGACTTGCCAAAACTATAGTTTGTTAACAAGACATTTGTGGAGTGGTTGAAACACTAGGTTGAAGTCATTAAAACTCGTTTATGTAAACTTCCGACTTCAACTATATATATATATATATATATATATATATATATATTGTTTTTATTATTTGATAAAATATTGATTTTACTGCTATAGCCAAATAAACGCATTGAATAACACATTCATCAATTGCAAAACAGACAGTCCAAAAATAAATCATAAGGGGTAAGGTTTCAAGGGTCAGGTAGCAGAGCTCTACACTGGAGTCATTGCAAATCAAATTGTGCCACTTGTACCCTACCTTGAGCTGCCGCAAACAGATATTTAAATAGCCTATAACTTCACTTGAGGCTACTGCTATTGTATCCTTGTGTTATCATGCAAATAATGACCATGATTAAATTGGAAGCAATTGTGGTCATGGTCACAGCTCTATCGCAATTGCCGATCAGAGTACATTAGATTGGTGGTAACAGTCAGTCATATTAGGCTACATGTAAACAAAAACAAAACAAAAATATTCAGCTCATATCCATGGCATATTAATAACATTTGATTCAGTGATTGAATTTACGACCACCGTCCTCAGTAGCCTATTCCAGCATTAGCCTAGGCCTACAGGCGATTGGGCAACACGAGGACTCTTAGCTCGAAATCGCATCGCTATTCACAACACTATTCATGATGAATAAATTAGTCTGTCAATTTGAACTAAGCAAGTTACTAAATCGTTCCGCTTACATTTTACCTACATCGTGCTACTGTAGGCTATCTGAAAAGAGATGTAGGACCTATCAAGGGCTAGGCTACTTGTTCTAACTAAGCAAAAGAAAACCATGGCCAAGTTTAATTACAATCATAAACCCAGATTTTAGTCAGTAGCCCAGGGTCTACTGAACTGAAAAGTCAATCACGCAAATAGGCCTAGCTATTTGCGTGATCCATTCAACGATTTGTAGTGTTAACATCTGGCTCATAATACGGCACAATGGCAGGAACATAACATTAGGCTAGTTTTTTTTTTACGTTTGTCCAAATGTTTCTTGCACGGAGATGTCGAGATCCTCTGTCCAACTTTCATCACCCAAACTCTGTCGGATTGATCTATAGTTATGCACATGCGCAAACGGGATTTATTTACAATCATAGATAGCATTGGTGGAAAACGGATCAGGTACATCGACATTCCTTCCTAATTCGCTCAATAACGTTATGGAAAAGGATATGACAGTGTCTCTAGAGTCTAGATATGTGACAAGTAATAGCCTAGGCCAGAGCCATGTTAGAAATAAATACATGTATGGCTATGTCGTAGGCAACGACTTCTGTTCAAAGGGAAACTTTAAAGGCAGCTCATTGGCTGTCTGATAAACTCAACGACAGCGTTTTCCTAAAGGGGATTACTGATTGGTCTTGTCACCTGTCAGACTAGAATCATTCACCATCAACTTCAGATCAACTTAAAAAACAAAGCCCAGTTGATTTGAGCACTCGGCAAGGGTACTTTTGTGGGTGGGTCTGACTACGTGCACTCACAAATAGTTACTACATCGCAACATAGTTTCGAGGAGGACCTTTACTAGAGACGCAAGTCAAATAATACGTTCTGTTTTGACAGAAAGTAAACTGTGAGAGCGACCGGTCGTTCGCGGTAGTTAGTTTAATTTCAGAGATTGTTTGTTGTCCACTTTAACTTTATTTGTTGTGAAGTTTTTGGACGTTATCTGTGAGAATATTTGATCAGCGGCAACATTATGTCAAACCTCCGGCCTAGACGTTGTATTTTAGGAAAGGGTTCGAATGGCTACGGCTTCCATCTGCACGGGGAGAAAGGGAAGACCGGACAGTTTATCCGACTGGTAGAACCAGACTCTCCCGCCGCCACCGCCGGTCTCTTCGCCGGGGATCGACTGACGTTCGTTAACGGGGACAACGTGGAGGGCGAGAGCCACCAGCAGGTCGTTGCCCGGATACGAGCCACCGCGGGCAGCCTCGAGCTGATCGTGGTAGACGCTGAGACCGCGGAGGTACTAATGCAGCACAACTTGGAGTGCCGTAAAGAGTATGTCACGGAGGGCATCCCGTTACCGGGCAGCAAGTCGGGCCATGGCGATGCAGCGGAGAGCGAGGCGACTGCTACATCGGCAGAGAACGGAAACATCTCCCTACAGAGGCTAAGTGTGAGCGCCAAGGTAAAGGGATTTCCGAAGTTTCCTATCTAGATTCATTTCGCAGATTATTACATTTTATGTAGGCTTAAAAAAAAAAATTTATTGCAATTTTCATACGCCTAGTCATAGGATGTATTGGAGAGGTGACCAGGGTCAACCACTGGCTGTCAACACATTTGAACAATATACAGTACCAGTCAAAAGTTTGGACACACCTACTCATTCAAGGATTTTTCTTTATTTTTACTATTTTCTACATTGTCAAAGTTCTTAATTTTTCGGATTGACTGACCGTCATGTCTTGAAGTAATGATGGACTGTCGTTTCTCTCTGTTTATTTGAGCTGTTCTTGCCATAATATGGACCTGGTCTTTATCTTCTGTATACCACCCCTACCTTGTCACAACACAACTGGCTCAAACGCATTAAGAAGGAAAGAAATTCCATAAATTAACTTTTAACAAGGCACACCTGTTTAATTTATATGCATTCCAGGTTACTATCTCATGAAGCTGGTTGAGAGAATGCCAAGAGTGTGCAGAGCTGTCAAGGCAAAGGGTGGCTACTTTGAAGAATCTAAACTATATTTTGATTTGTTGAACACTTTTTTTGTTTAGTACATGATTCCATATGTGTTAATTCATAGTTTTGATGTCTTCACTATTACGCTTTAATGTAGAAAATAGTACAAATGAAGAAAAACCTTTTTGAATGAATAGGTGTGTCCAAACGTTTGACTGGTACTGTATATGTAGGCTAAATCCTACCCTAAACTCCATTTGTCATGTTCTAGACATTTGCTGAGACTTGCTTTTCTCTTTTTTTTTAATTTATTGTACCTCCTGTATTGTGTATAGAAGCATTAAACAGACACATGCCTACAGGGCAGTTATTCTGTTAACCTTTTATGCTCGTGGAAATTGGCCTATGGATAGGGACAAATTGGAATGTTTAACATAATAAATATAAAAAGCATACGCATGACCATGGTAGCAATTGAAAGAGAACACTTTGGAGATGGGGAAATTATCAGACCAAAGGTGAGGACACAACAGTTCACCTGACATGACTGAATTCAAACATTACATGATTTTATGTGCATTTTACATTGACTTTTCACAGCATTTGTCCATAACGAAAACTGAAAATACTCTGGATACATTCAGTTACATAATAACAATATCCATGGCAATTTTGGGGTAGGTGCAACATAAGACAAAATAATTACAAGAGTTTGAGCGTGAGGACTAACTGGTGTCTCCAAGGGGTCACACACCTCTCCAAACTGTCCACAGTTCATACGGAATTTAAATGTACTTTTATGACTCAAGGAAAGAGCCTTCAACTATAATGTGCTTTTTGATCTCTCCTAGCTTTGCCATTGAGAAACTGAAGCAAACTCATTTGTAGTTGTTTGTTTGCAACACAGCCCTGCATCCCCACCTTTACACAATTACTGTTGTTGTTCAGGCAATCCAGAAACGTTCCATTATAAATCACCACCTGGGTCAGGTGGGCATCATTTGAAAGCTTATTATATTGCCAGCATGACTTGCTAAGTTATAAAATCTGATCTAACAGTGTTAGGCTTTCAATATGGAAATGTGAAGTGCACATTTAGACTCACAGGTTTGTTGTTTGACATCAAGGCAGTGTTTATTATATTTATTTATTCTTTCAGAATTCATAGATTCCTCTTAATTTACAACATTCCCCTCTCTCATGCCCCGTACACATCGTGACGTATTTCATTACGCCATACGTTATCTTTATGCATGCCCGTACACATCGTGACGTATTTCATTACGCTGTACGTTATCTTCATGCATGCCCGTACACATCGTGACGTATTTCATTACGCCATACGTTATCTTCATGCATGCCCGTACACATCGTGACGTATTTCATTACGCCATACGTTATCTTCATGGATGCCCGTACACATCGTGACGTATTTCATTACGCTGTACGTCATTGTCACGGAGTCTTGCACCGCTACTGAGCGGACAAGTGTAGTGTTTGTAACGCAAGATGGAGGAGAGCCTGTCTCGTCAGAGATTGCATTTATTTTGGGAGATTGCAAAATATGACCTTTTCATTGAAGACAGGAGACATATATTGTTTCAGGTGATAATAAAACGTGTTTTGTTTAGTTACTTTTAACTCTACTTGTTACGCTAATTTTATAGCTAGTCAAGCTAGCTTGCAGAACAGCTACAGTAGCTAGCTAAAGGCTAGGCTAGGTTGAAGATACCGCTATAGCTAGCAACCTCCACCTTGTTGTTGTTATTATTATCATCAAAAACAAATGTCATTACCATCACAATAGATTTAAACGGGAGGCAACAGTCATATAATTGGCTTAACTGCCAATGTGTATTATTTAACATTACTGTTAAAATAGTATTCACTTATAGGAATAGGTAATTTGTTTACAAGTTGCTAGCTATCCCATAAAGCCATCACCGAAACCACAGAAGATGAAAATATTTGGTTTTGGTCACTACCTGTTCTTCGACAGACTTTGTCTGTACAGAAGACAACGCAAAGTGTGGAAAAAATTCCAAGTGTGCAGTGTCCGACTCGCAACTGAGCCTTCAACCGCAAGGGGGTAGTGTGATTCCGCTCCGTTGTGGACATCCCCATTGAAATGAATGACATCCGGCGTAACGTAATGTGAACGAGGCATTAGACCGAAAAAAATCAAAAAAGCTCAAATAGCAGGAGGGATGGGGGCATCTTGTTGCTGCGCGTGGTACACACGTTTAGAACAGCTGTCAGTTGAATCCAGCACTGTAAAGTGAAAAGCCTGAGCTCTGATGTCATGTGTGTATGTGTCTTACTGTACAGCCACTGAGTTCCAATGTAGGCACTTATCAGTTACCAAATCTGCATTTTTCAACCCATATAGGGGATGACCGGGGCAGTGAGTGTACAGTAAAGGGCTACAGAGAGAACTGAACAGACCACATAACCATCATGTCCTATAACAGGCCATAGAGCTAGACACACCTGTCTGCTTACTGTCTCTATAAGGGATATGATCAGCACAACATAGGAAATAAGGGCCGCATTCATAAAGTGTCTCAGAGTAGGAATGCTCATCTAGGATTTAATTTTTATTTCACCTTTATTTAACCAGGTAGACCGGGGCAGTGAATGGTCCTCCATGTCATCTTATTCAATATAATATAAAAAGTGTTTTAAATGATCCCAGATCAGTACTTGGAATATCAGGAATTCCTCATTTAATCAGAAAAAAAACCATTTATCTGAGGAAGTGATAGCTGAGCTCTAACATACAGACTCCTCCATCCCTCTGTAACGTACCTCACCAGCCTCATACTGCTGGTTATGAAATGCTTTTTTTATGTGGTATTTCATCCGTGGGTGTGTAGGGTTTAGTTAGATAGGGAAAACATGTACATCGTCTTCATGTAACTTTGTTAGACAGTGCAAGGTCTGCCCTCTGATTTATAGCCATTGTGCAACAGCAACACACGTGGAAAATAAATTCCGATCTCTCTCGGCCTCGCCTTGATGTGTAGCTAGTGTTGCCCCTGAATCATAGGTAACGTCCCAATTGACACACTATTCATGTAGGGAACAGTGTGGCAATTTGGGACGAACACAAAAGGTCTCCTAAATAGTAGGTCTCAGCGAGGGCCTTGAGTGTTTCCTTATCACATGATCTGAACAGGACAAACTCTCTCCGTCCTTTCCCGCTCTTTCCCTGCACCAATCCGGTGTATGTGACAATACAAAATCGGATTATTACTGACTCACTCATTCGGCTTCTTTTAGGGAAGGAGTATTTCCTGGTCTGGTCACCATGATTGGTCTGTTTCTCGTCTCCGGTCATATTCCGTCTCCGGTCAGATTCCTTCTCTGGTCAGATTCTGTTCCGACCTTAAGAGACTGAGAGTGGAAAGCGAAACGGTGGTATGTAGGAGTAGTGCACTATGGAGGGAATACGGTGCCTTGTCTCTCTCAAGGTGCTGCCTGCTAGTGACGGGGGCCACAGAAAGGCCTCGTCTCTCTCAAGGTGCTGCCTGCTAGTGACTGGGGCCACAGAAAGGCCTCGTCTCTCAAAAGGTGCTGCCTGCTAGCACCCTGCATTCCTCCCTGATGGGACACTTGGCAGGACCTGGCTGATACTGGTCTAATATGGCCTGCGTCTCAAATGGCACCCTATTCTCTACATGGTGCACTACTGATTACCCAGGTATATAGGGAATATGGTGTCATTTGGGAATCAGCCATGGACTGAGAGGCAGGACTTGGCTGGTACTGGTTTGTGTCCAGTAGGGAGAAAGTGTTTTGAAATGAGGAGGTACCGCCTTCTGAACTTTTTGCTATGGTCGGGTGTGCCCTACTGAACTCAACCATTGTCTAATATGGACTGTGAGCCAGGCACAGATGGCTCAAGACTTGGCAAACCCTCAAAGAGCTGCATATAGTCTGGGTAGCCATTTGATTAACTGTTCAGCAGACTAATGGCTTGGGGGCAGAAGCTGTTAATGAGCCTTTTGGACCTAGACTTGGCGCTCTGGTTCCGCTTGCCGTGCGGTAGAATGGAGAGCAGTCTATGACTAGGGCGGCTGGAGTCTTTGACCGTTTCTTTGGACCTTCTTTTGACAGCGCCTGGTATAGAGGTCCTGGATGGCAGAAAGCTTGGCCCCAGTGATGTACTGGGCCATACGCAGTACCCTCTGTAGCGCCTTGCGGTCGGATGTCGAGCAGTTGCCATACCAGGCGGTGATGCAACTGGTCAGAATACTCTTGATGATGCAGCTGTAGAACTTTTTGAGGATCTGGGGACCCATGCCAAATTCTTTCAGTCTCTTGATGGGGAATAGGCGTTGTAGTGCCCTCTTCATGACTGTCTTAGTGTGTTTGGACCATGATAGTTTGTTGGTGATGTGGACATGAAGGAAATGGAAGCTCTCGACCCGCTCCACTACAGCCCCGTCGATGTGAATGGGGGAGTGTTTGGCCCTCCTTTTCCTGATGTCCACAATCATCTCCTTTGTCTTGCTCACATTGTTGTCCTGGCACCACACTGCCAGGTCTCTGACCCCCTCCCTATAGGCTCTCATCGTTGTCGGTGATCAGGCCTACCACTGTTGTCGTCAGCAAACTTAATGATGGTGTTTGAGTCGTGCTTGGACATGCACAGAGACTATGAGTGTGTTTATTAATGGTGTTAAGTTGACCACATTGATATTATGACCAGTAACACCTTGGAGGATCATCTCCATCTCTCGGTTTCCCTGGAGACCCCAGCGGAGCAGAATGAGGCATTGTCTGTGGTGTGTTTGTCTGGGGAGAAAAGGAGAAAGAGAGGGACTGGGCCAGAGAGGAAATAGGAGAGGACTCTCATGCCTTTCTAAGGAGGCTGAGCCTGAAATACCTTACCCCTTTCTCACCACACACACTCAAAAGGATCTCCTACTCATCCAGTTGTGTGTGTGTGTGTGTGTGTGTGTGTGTGTGTGTGTGTGTGTGTGTGAGAGTGAGAGAGCCTGAGGGATTAAACAGCGTTTAGCCTTTGAAAGGAAAAACCCTCAAAGACCAGCACTCATTAGTTCTAGTAAGATGAAGTAAGGCTCTGGAAGGCAGACTTAACAGCTCTCTGAGTGTAACAGATGGAAGGACCCTGGAAGGCAGACCATTAAACTCAGAGTAGGGTATCTAACCACTCTGACCAGAATGGGTGAAAACACACTTTGGTGATTACATTTATGTTATAAAATACATTTTACCAAGACAAATACGATTGTTGTTATATTGTGGAGTCTTTCTCGTAACATATTATTAACATTATATCTAACAAGTCTAATACATCCGATAATAAGCACAGAGCTCTAATGACATAGTAGTCATCTTCAAAGTCATTTCTGCTGGTCGCAAAAGGCTAAATTAGCATGACACATCCATCTTACCTCTATAATGTTTTATGTCCTCCGGATTCGAGAAGAAAGATGACTCGTTAAACAGGAAATTGAGCCTGTCAGGTAGCCCGTAGCCTTAATTCTTGCACAGAATCCAGCCTAGTTGATGTGATGCAATTTTCCAGGGGAATTTTCTTTTTTTTCTTTTCCACACTTTTTCTTCCTCTGGCCTCCATTGATTTAGTCACCCTAATCCTGGCCATCCAACAAATGGTAAAAACTCCAATAACTTTTGAGCGGATTATGATAGAGACATGAGGTTTGACCATTGGTTTCCCTTAGAGCAGTATCTACACAGGAACATTCCTTTACAGGATTATTATTATTATTATTCCCATTGGTCAAAATATATGTTTTTGATTGGACACCCTACTCAGATAGTTGTTAAGATGGAATGACCGTTAGTGATGACAGTGAAACAGCCTTTCTTTCTCCCCTTCCTCTTTCTTTGGCCAATAACATGGACTTATGTCCTAAAATTACAAAAGAGATATACATGTCTCCAACCCCACCCTAACCTTTAACCATTACCCAGTAGCTGTAGGCAATCTCTGGCTACTCTTTTACAGGTATTTACTAGTTACTTTTTCCCCTGAAATGTCTTGGTGTCGCTCCTTCATCCTGAATATACTGCCTCCTCCCAGTGTACATCACAAATGCCACCCTATTCCCTACATAGTGCACTACTTTTGACCAGAGCACTCAAAAGTAGTGCACTCGGCTATATAGGAAATCGGGTGCCATTTGAGACGCAGACCCAGTCTGTACTGGAGGACCTTACTTTCCACCTCAGTCCGATGTCTAACTATCTATATAACCTCCACCTCAGTCTGATGTCTAACCTCCACCTCAGTCTGATGTCTAACTATCTATATAACCTCCACCTCAGTCTGATGTCTAACTATCTATATAACCTCCACCTCAGTCTGATGTCTAACTATCTATATAACCTCCACCTCAGTCTGATGTCTAACTATCTATATAACCTCCACCTCAGTCTGATGTCTAAC
>QNTS01001408.1:90880-102801 GCA_003317085.1 Hucho hucho
GCCTGAAGGTACCACGTTCATCTGTACAAACAATAGTACGCAAGTATAAACACCATGGGACCACGCAGCCGTCATACCGCTCAGGAAGGAGACGCGTTCTGTCTCCTAGAGATGAACGTACTTTGGTGCGAAAAGTGCAAATCAATCCCAGAACAACAGCAAAGGACCTTGTGAAGATGCTGGAGGAAACAGGTACAAAAGTATCTATATCCACAGTAAAACGAGTCCTATATCGACATAACCTGAAAGGCCGCTCAGCAAGGAAGAAGCCACTGCTCCAAAACCGCCATAAAAAAGCCAGACTACGGTTTGCAACTGCACATGGGGACAAAGATCGTACTTTTTGGAGAAATGTCCTCTGGTCTGATGAAACAAAAATAGAACTGTTTGGCCATAATGACCATCGTTATGTTTGGAGGAAAAAGGGGGAGGCTTGCAAGCCGAAGAACACCATCCCAACCGTGAAGCACGGGGGTGGCAGCATCATGTTGTGGGGGTGCTTTGCTGCAGGAGGGACTGGTGCACTTCACAAAATAGATGGCATCATGAGGAAGGAAAATGATGTGGATATATTGAAGCAACATCTCAAGACATCAGTCAGGAAGTTAAAGCTTGGTCGCAAATGGGTCTTCCAAATGGACAATGACCCCAAGCATACTTCCAAAGTTGTGGCAAAATGGCTTAAGGACAACAAAGTCAAGGTATTGGAATGGCCATCACTAAGCCCTGACCTATAGGATTGAGATCAGGGCATGCGTTGACGCTGACTTCAGGCTCTTCTTCTAAAGAAGATTTGTGGGCAGAACTGAAAAAGCGTGTGCGAGCAAGGAGGCCTACAAACCTGACTCAGTTACACCAGCTCTGTCAGGAGGAATGGGCCAAAATTCACCAAACGTATTGTGGGAAGCTAGTGGAAGGCTACCTGAAATGCTTGACCCAAGGTAAACAATTTAAAGGCAATGCTACCAAATACTAATTGAGTGTATGTAAACTTCTGACCCACTGGGAATGTGATGAAAGAAATAAAAGCTGAAATAAATCATTCTCTACTATTATTCTGACATTTCACATTATTAAAATAAAGTGGTGATCCTAACTGACCTAAGACAGGAAATTTTTACTAGTATTAAATGTCAGGAATTATGAAAAACGGAGTTTAAATGTATTTGGATAAGGTGTATCTAAACTTCCCGACTTCAATTGTGTATAACCTCCTCCTCAGTCTGATGTCTAACTATCTATATAACCACGGTGTCAGTCTTAGGCAGCATCCCAAATGGTACCCTATTGCAGTACGTATTTAGGCCCTGGTCAAAAGTAGTAGGCTGTGGGTATAGCCTTCTTGTTCAATGTGTGATTTCAAAACCGCTCTTATCACATAATCGTGGGTGTTGTCAAGTGTAATCGACTGTCCTCCATTGATCTGGGTGTAGTGCCATTGAGTTGCCCTTACACCTATGTGACTACACTTTTATAACTGCAGTTATAGCAGTTACAGCATTGTTACAACATTTTATTAACTCTTAGGGATCGGATCCCGTTAGCGGGACCGTTTTCGGAGCAAACAAAATGCGGCAAATTCAAAATAAAAATGTGTAATATTTAACATTCATCAATATACAAGTGTTGCATAGCCATCAAAAGCTCTGCTTCTTGGCAATATCACTGCGTTGTCAGATTTCAAAAAGGCTTTACGGCGAAAGCACTACATTTGATTGTTTGAGGCTAGCACCTCACATATTTTCCACATTAGCATAAATTCATATCCAGCGCGGTTCTCACAATCTCCATATCACAGCTAATATAAATCGCTTACCTTTCAAAGAACCTCTGCTGATGGCTTCCCAAGTGTCCAAACAAGATAATCCATGTTTTTTTTGTTAGAAAAAGTAATTTATTATATCCATAAATCTCAGTTTGGTTGGCACGTTATGTTCAGCTACTCCACCAAGCATTGCCAGTCTACTCGCCTGTTGTACAGTGACGAGAACGCGTTCAAGTTATACCTCAACTTTTCACAAACAAATCAAATATCATTAATAATGCATCCTTAGGTATCCTTCTATGAATAATAGCGATCATATTTTACACGGATGGTAACTGAAACGTTATAAGAGGAAAAGAAAGCTGGGCGCGTTCTCGTGACCGGGCACTATTGTTTACCTTTTTCCCTTCCTGCAGTCTGTCTTCTTCTGTATGGATCTCCTCAGGGCTATTTCCTCCAGACACTGTCCAGAGACTGTTGACATCCAGTGGAAGCCATAGGTACTGCAACCTGTGTCCTATCTCCTTTTGACTTATATAACCAGGCATTCAAGTGAGAGAAGGGCAAAAGGAAAATGATTTCCGGACAGAAATTTCTTGGGTTTTTGCCTGCTATATCTGTTCTGTTATACCCACAGACTATATCTTAACGGTTTTAGAGACTTCAGAGTGTTTCCTATCCAATAGTACTAATTATGTGCATATCCTAGTTTCTGGGCCTGAGTGGCAGGCATTTAACTTTGGGCACGTCAGACAGGCGAAAATTTGGAAATTTGGACCCTAGCCCTAAGAAGCTTTGGCGACTACTAAGTATTTTACAAACCCTTTGGGCTGGATGTATCAATGTGTTGTTCTTACGCACAACGCAATGCGGAGTGCCTGGATACAGCCCTTATCTGTGGTATATTGGCCATATATGACAAACCCCAGAGGTGCCTTATTGCTATTATAAACTGGTTATCAATGTAATTAGAGCAGTAAAAATAAATGTTTTGTCATACCCGTGGTATACAGTCTCATATACCACGTCATTGGTATATGGAAGGGCCATAGTTAGCCAATCAGCATTCAGGGCTCGAACCACCCAGTTTATAAACATGCAGAATTATAGTCTTCCCTCAATTAGCCATGAAATCCTTCGTTTGAAAGCAACTGTTTTTCTGGAAGCTGTGCTGCGCCATTTTTCCTACATTTTCACCCACGTGAAAATGTAGCCCCAGCCCCCTAGCAATTTGAGTTCAACCAATGAGATTCAGGCCCTCGCCATTTGAGTGACAGCTAGCAAGAGGCATGCAGAGCGAGAGCGGCAGAGGGGGGCAATGACGTGGTGCACATATAGTATGTGACGTAGTACGCAATTTTCAGGGACCACTTTTGTCTGGTGAGCGCTACGTTTAGAACTACTGGCTAAAAAAGTATACGAAGGTACCGGAGAATCTCTTTCACAAGCAGTTCCTTAATAACACAAGGAGTCTTACAGTGGTAGCCATGGAGTTCAATGTGTTGCAGTGAAGTTGAACTTGATTCAGACCCCCGCTTTCCCCGCCGCCTCTTAGTCCTGTCTTGTCTCCTATTGCCAAGGCGACAGATTTGCCACACTGTCTAACCTGTTACCACGGAGATCCTGATTTGGGTTACCATAACTACTAGTACTCACAAACCCTTGGATGATCTTGACATCATCTCACAGAGCTCTTTGCTGCTCTAGGTTGTTTACTCGGTCACACACACACACACACACACACACACACACACACACACACACACTGGACTGAGTGCCAACATAGTTTGTGAAGATCAATACCTTATGGCTCAAAGCTTTCCTCCCAGGCTGTTTTGTTACTCATATAACAACCTCAAATCATGTGTTTGTATTACTCATTGATTTTAAACTGACAACCTCAAATCATGTGATTGTATTACTCATTGATTTGTGTAATGGTGTGTTTGTTTTTAAGCTTTGAGGCCCTCCATTTAAGACCCTTCCATTAACCCAGGCTCACCTTTGGTTGTCTGACTGGTTGTCTGACTGGTTCTCCCTCTACTAGAGATAAAGAATACATCAGTTTAATACGTATGTTTAATGGTGATGAGGCTGTGAGGTCTTAAACAGCCAGAAAAAGAACCTGTCAACAAACCTGGAAAATGCATGAAGGACTTCTGACAGCATGACAGGGATTAGAACAGCATTCAGCTACTACATGTAATTATGAGAGTGGGGCCGTGTGAGTGAATTGATTCTCTGTTATGAGTGATGCTTTGTCTGCTTCAGGCTCTGTACGCTCCTCCTCTGTAATCATTCATAACTAACACAGCTAAATTGAGCTTCTACACTGTGTGTGTATCAAGAGGCATGTGGTTTGCTGGCATAGCTGTGCAGAGATTCCAGGCCCAGTAGAGAGCACAGTAGGTTAGGCCATGGTTTACGTCTTACCATGCTGCTTGCTAGAGATGCTTTGGTCCATAGGGGATGCCTTACCTTTGTATCGGACTGTCCAGACTTCCGTTTGAGTGGTCAATCTTCATTATATTCTCTACAGATTGGAAGCCAACTCAGAACCCTGTATAAAGACAGTTAGTTCATGAAGAGCCATGTAGCTACCGGTATCTGAGGTTTAGGGTGGTGCTGTATCAACAGTCTATCTGAAGAAACCACGTCCTGTGTGTTGCCAGACAGCACTGTCACCGTTGACGACAGTACCAGACTAGAACAGGAAAGAAAAGACAGCCAGTGTTTGTTCTGCTGGTTGGTAGACATGGGAGATGGAAGTCATTTATATTGTGTCAGAGAACACAACTCTCTGACTGTGTGGATAAGCAGATCAGATTGTCAGAAATGAGTCACGACAAAGGAAGACAAGGGAAGATGGTTCTAAACAGAAACCTTAAAGGAAGATGCATTTCATATTATTGTGTCTCTCATATAGTAAAACATGTCTATATGGAGTTCTTTCACAAAGCCTGTTTCTCTGGTAAACGTCAGACTTGGTTTCAGAGCGTGGGAGACTGATGTGATGTGAAGCCATGGTAATGTTGTGGTCATGTAGCTCAGCCATGGGCTGTTCTTGTTTGCCGTGTTATGTTTGCCCTTTTGACCAGAGCAGAGGTGAAAGGCCCTTCTATAACCAGCAGCACTGCTCTGTTCACATTCAGTCAACCATTAGCCCATGCCCCACGCCTGCCACACCAGTCTCCTATCTAAAAAGGATGGACACACACACACACACACACACACACACACCTACACCCAGTCCCCCACACCTGCCTCACCCGTCTGTCTGTCCGCCCGTCAGATGCGTTGATGCTGACTCACTATTCATGTTCAAACACAGGCCCAATCATTGCTCTGTAATGAGATGTTATCAGGTGCTGTCAGATAAGATGTTTTGGGATGACTGACTGCTGTGTCTAGTTAGTGTGTTCATCCAATGTGTTGCAAAATTGTTGGTGAAGCTAGGGTCTTCCTATGGGTGACCCCCAAAGTGCACTGTGTAGGTAACAGGGTGCCATATCTAGGGAATAGGATGCCATTTGGGATTAAACCTGTCTTAACTTGACCCTGTAACTAACTAGTCTACTGCTATCAGCACATCTCTCTTCAGCCTGTCCTGTGTAGACAAATCTGATTGAATTTGCAGCACTAGATGTTTCTCCAGTTAGTTGATGATTTGTCTCTGGGTGGCTGTGCTAGACAATAGTGCAGCTCTAAGTTCAAGGGTTTCACACAAACTCTTACCTGGTAAAATAAGGGTTAAATATATTTAATTTCAGACTCCAATAAAATGCCCTCATTCTTCAAGCATGTGTTTTGGTTTACTAAATGTTTTGGTTTACTCTCTAATGCCTCTAGATATCCATCGCTTATCAACTTTCTTCAACAATGGTACAGTGATAAAGACACATTGAAAATTGTAGAATCCTCCAATGAGGACCGTAACAGGCTGACTACACCGCTCCTGTCGCGTGCGTTGCAAAATACATTTAGAAATCTATATTATTCAATTATTGCACCCACACTGCTCGCACGCGCCAATGAGCGTCTGCGTTGCCAAGGGCTAAAATAGAAGTCAGTTCTATTTGTGACGCAGATTGCGCTGCAAGTCCTGCCTCTCCCATCTCCTCATTGGTTTATAGAAGCAGATACCCACGTGCCATCTCCTCATTGGTTATACCCACGTGGGTGACTGAAAGACGAACGAGGTCAGTGGCGGTAATGCACCTAATCTATGAAAGTTGCCAATCGCAATATAAAGTCAAGAGAAGAAAAAGCCTGGAAGGAGGAGAGATGACTAGAAACGATTCGGTTCGGCCGGGATCTCCTTGTCCCAACGCGCTCTAGCGACTTATTGTGGGGGTTGCCAGTTGTGGGGGTTGCCATTGGTGCGGCTGTCTTCCGGGTTAAGCGAGCAGTGTGTCAAGATGCAGTGTGGCTTGGCAGGGTCGTGTTTTGGAGGACGCATGGCTCTCAAACTTCTCCTCTACCGAGTCTGTACGGGAGTTGCAGCGATGGGACAAGACTAATTACCAATTTGGATATCGCAATCGTTCTGTAGTGAGCTGTAAAAACATGAACCTTTTGAGATGCAGGACCAAGGAATGTTATGACAAAAAAAGAAAGTCCAGTTTTTACTTTCCACATGTAAGCTAGGCGGTGCTATGCAGATATGCTAATCTTTATTAGTAAGGATATGTAGTTGCGTGTGCACACGTCCATTAGTATTATGAAGACTCCGTGCCACAATAAGGGAATTGAGGTTGTCATTTTGACAGCCTTCAAGACTTCCTGTTAGCAGTTGGTCTACTACCTGACCCAATATTTGCTCTGCAGTTGAGAGAGAGATACAAATTCCATCTAGACACCGTTGCCCTAGAGCACACACAACTATACATACAGTGAGGGGGAAAAAAGTATTTGATCCCCTGCTGATTTTGTACGTTTGCCCACTGACATAGAAATGATCAGTCTATAATTTTAATGGTAGGTTTATTTGAACAGTGAGAGACAGAATAACAACAATGGAAGCAACAATCATTCTGCAATATTAAAGCTGATCCACCCCTTAAAAAAACAAACCCAATTTTCAAACTCTCATATAGAATGGGTGAAATACCACAGTGTGCAATCACAGCAGCAAGATTTGTGACCTGTTGCCACTTGTTGACTTATTTTCCCTTTTGTACTTTAACTATTGTGCAAATAGTGAAAATAAGTCAACAAGTGGCAACAGGTCACAAATCTTACAATAACATTTGAAATGCCTTTTATTATTTTTGAACTTTTGTGAGTAATTTTTACTGTTCATTTTTTGTTTATCTACTTCACTTGCTTTGGCAATGTTAACATATGTTTCCAATGGGGGGGAGAGAGGGAGAATAATTCTCCTTCCAGCAGTGTCACACACACACACACACACACTTGACGTGTGCCAGATGGTAGTTATTTTCTCCTTATACAAGGGGTGGGTCTAATCCTGAATGTTAACAGTAAACATTACACTCACAAGTTCCAAAATGAATAAAATACATTTCAAATGGGATTAAAACTGCATTCCAGCCGGTGTCTATTCCACAAGTTACCGCCGGCTAAATTCTCTGACGTTAACAATGCCTATTTACTCTGTTCCAGTCTCAGCTTCAGCAAACAGAACGACAGCCCTTCAGAACCAGGACAAATACAGAGGGAGAGACAGGGATCCGTCACCAAATGCCTCCCTATATAGAGGACTACTTTTGACCAGAGCCCAATGGCACTATATAGGGAATATGGTGCCATTTGGGATGTACTGTAGTGAGTCAGAGTGACAGTCAAATACTGCTGCTGGTGGGTTGAATGCTTAGAGCTCGCTGCTCTGTAACTCTGCTGCAATTAAAGCTTCAACAAAATACTTGAAGCTGAATGAGTACTTTAATAGACAAGTGGTTGTTTTGGATGCTTTGAGCTGTTTGTTTTGAGCTGTGCCGTTTTAAGTCTGCACTACTAGTGTTGCCAAAACTCAACAAACCGCTCATATCATCCCCAAAACATCAATCCATTTACAACTTCTTGTCTATCAAAGATTGAGAGTCTTTGCTGTGGCTGCAGCTGGTTGAGGAAACCACCCTCATAGTGTTTTGAGTGCAGATTTTTGCTGTGACAGCGGCTGGCTGGGAATCAGGGGCTCAGGCCTCTCCGTCTCCCCAAGACAAAGCTTCTCATTGTCAGCCTGCCTGGTCTCCCAGTTCCCCTGAGGACGACCTGGGATTGGAGCTGGAGATGGGCGTAGTGACGGACAACAGCAGGATGTGAGAGGGGGGAGTGGGAGGGGGTGGGAGGTATATCATTGCGCTCCTCCTGTGTCGGGCTGGTTCTCTCTCTTCTCCTTCTGGTTCATAGGCTGGTTCTCTCTCTGTTGTGCTTGTATTAACTGGAGATCTAAGATGGCCCTCAGTGCTTTCTTCTCTCTGTGTGTGTGTGTGTGTGTGTGTGTGTGTGTGTCTGTGCGCGCGTATACTATTTGTGTCTCCCACATTCAAAATCATGTTTGTCTGACATTACTGTTGACATGTTCATGTTGACACTTGACAGTCAGGAATGTGAGATTGTCCTGGCCTCCATCCATTGTACTATGAGTTTTAATAGTTTAATGTACCATTCAGTACTGAATCTGTCATACTGCCTGTGTTGATCTTCTTCAACAGTCAATGGTTATGAAGCCATGTGTGAATCAATGAAACACTCCATTTTATTTACTTTACCTTTATTTAACTAGGCAAGTCAGTTAAGAACAAATTCTTATTTTCAATGACGGCCTAGGAACAGTGGGTTAAATGCCTTGTTCAGGGGCAGAACGACAGATTTTTACCTTGTCAGCTCTGGGATTTGATCTTGCAACCTTTCGGTTACTAGTCCAACGCTCTAACCACTAGGCTACCTGCGGCCAGGCAGGCTGACAATGAGAATGATGACCTTCCATGTTCATCCCAGCCAGAAACAACTCTGCACTGACCATTTAGGATATTAAACCAATCATATTCTGAGGTTGAGTCTCAAACTGACCCCTATTTCCAATATAGTGCACTACTTGTGACCAGGGCCCATAATGAATAGGGTGTAATTTGGGACGCAGCATCTCTGATTCATATAAACTGGGTTTATTTTCTGCAAGTGAGACAGTTTTCTACAGCAGGGAGACACGCCACATGGGTGAACGTTCAGGATGCAAAGGTTGCCCTTAAGGTTGGTAACAGAGAATTATTAACAGGTAACTAACGATTGCAGAGCGACAATCTCTGGAACAACCCTTTTTATCAGTGAGGAAGAGCACTTTTTTTAATGATGTTTGTTCTCTATCATTACTGTTGTATGCAAAATAGATATAGGTCCTATATATCCACCTGTCATAAAGTGTCTCTCCACCTTTACAGCATCTTATCTGTTCCATTAGTTATGACTGAAATGGGATTTATCACCAGTAATCAGGGCGTTTTAAAATAAAAATATTCAAAACGTTTTGTCCTCAACCTGGCTCAATAAATGTACATTTCATGTCTTCCCCTGCTATTCTCATTAGTGTTGAACCATAGCACAGCCATATACATTTAGAGAATTTCGCTAACTTGTAATTCTAATGGATGATGTATTGGGAGAGAATGTTTTGCATAGAGCGTTTGGTTGGTGCCAACATGGTTAGGTTTGCAACCTCTCTCTGACTGTGCTGTTGATAACCTCATTCCCTTTTCTGCTACTGCACTCCTATGTAGCTGTTAGCCTGTCTCCACCTCCTAGTGGGATTAAATGCTTAGTCCAGCGTATGGCCACTCCTGGATTAGCCCTTTACACTGAACACCAGTCCAGAGCTCAGCTAGACTCTCCAGGAAGCCTTGTCACTCACGTGAGACCGAGTTTAACGGACGCTCGCACACAACCCAAGCCACACAGTTGTGTTTTTTAATATATATTTTACCAGGCAGGTAAATTAAGAAGAAATTCTTCTTAATAATCCCAGCCTGGAGTCTGAACTGCTCCTCTTTGATACAGTATTATCCTACTGTTTATATTATGTAGAAGCAAGTATGTAGCTTGGAGGTAAGGTTGCCAACTTTCTCACTACCAAATAAGGGACAAAAGGTGGCGTGCCACGGTGGTGTGGGTATGGTGTTGTGGGAATGAATATACACTGTATATTCTTATTCAATTGGAAAGGCAAAACATTCTTATATTCCGTTTAGTCTATAGCTTTACTAAAACTGTATCATTATGTAAACTTATGTGAATAAACCTCAAAATAAATGATCAAAGAAACCACAATTTGGAACTTTACAGCAAAAAAACATTTCAAATGGAAAAGAGGGGCATGAATCACTCACCAAGTCTACTTTTTCCATGGATATATTTGCTCTTGACTGATTCAAGCAGTCCTTTTGCATAGCCAGAGAGAAGTCCTTACATGACAAGTCACAGTTCAGATATTTGATGTTCATTTTTAATCAGCTCTGTGCTGCATCTGTTTCTTGAGTCTGACCATTTTAAGGGTCATCAGAGAGAAAATCCTCTCTACAAAGGCATTTGAGGCTGGCACACTGAGGACAAATGAGACAATCCTGAACATGTTGATCAAGTTGGCTTTCCCTAGGTTTTGGAAAACTGCCACCCACTTCTCACTGGTGGATTTTGTGGTATCCTGTCTGGATTTCTGTATTTCCTCCCGGCTAGCACAAAACTCAGTTGGTCCATACTGACTGTCTGTCATTTTGAGGGCAACCACCACCTGCTCCAGGTCAGTGAAGGAGAGCTCCTCATAGAAGCCGATCGGTTTCAGTTTCACCATTACATTTTCTGGTGAGAAATCAAACCACTTGTCAATGTATGTAATGACAGTGTCATAGAACTTCACAAAGTCCTGTTGCTGCTTGGACCTTTGTGCTGACAATTGTTTGTCCTTTAGCTGCTTGGTCTGGTATCCAAAAAAGCGGTCCCGTTTCCACTGAAGCATCTTAATTTTAAACTTTTGGACTTCCTCATAAACATCTGTGATGCAGAGCGTTGTTTCCTTCAACTTTTTTACGAGTTGGTCAAAAACACGCCCCACGTTGTGGAAAAAGCTTTTTTCTTCATACAAAAAAATACTCTTCAGTGCCACAAGACAGGTCTCTCCAAGGGACCTGAAGTACAAAGTAAGAGCTGGCCAGCGAGCCATCGTGTGCAAATGTAGCCGGTGTGAAATGGCTACAGCATTTCAATCGTTGACGTCACTCGCTCTGGATTTTTTAAGTAGTTGTACCCCTTGCTCTGCAAGGGCCGCAGCTTTTGTGGAGCGATGGGTAACGATGCTTCGAGGGTGACTGTTGTCTGTGTGCAGAGGGTCCCTGGTTCGAGCAGGGGCGAGGAGAGGGACGGAAGCTATACTGTTACACAAACAGAATTTCACACACTCCATCAGACACCAGAGAAATGTCTCACGCACACTGGAAACATGTTTCTATTTCCCTTGTTTGAGGCATCACTGGCAACTGAGAAATACACGGGCTCACCTTTGGTCGGGGACAGATCATCCAAATCTCCGCTTTCGTTCTTCCCAAGTGCATCATCTTCACAACATTTGAGTCATGAAACAAAGCACCATTGAGCTTAACAAGCCAGTCGGTGCTGTTCTAGCAGAGTCCGTGTTTAACCTCTCAGGGATCACTGGGGCGCTTGCGCCCCACTCCCGACACTACCAGGTGAAATGTGAGGCGCTAAATTCAAAATCCAAAAGTTGAATTATTAAACATCCACCAATATACAAGTGTTCCATACTCATCAAAAGCTCTGTTTCTTGGCAATATCACAGCGTTGTCAGATTTCAAAAAGGCTTTACGGCGAAAGCACAACATTTGATTGTTTGAGGGTAGCACCTCACATACTTTTGTCATAGCCATGAATTCATTAGCCAGCGTGGCACACACATTTCACAGCAAAAACAAATCAATTACCTGTTGAAGAACTTCTGCTGAGGTCTTCGTAAGTGTCCAACGAAGACAATCCATGGTTCTTTTGTTAGAAAAAGTCATGTATTTTTATCCATAAATCTCCATTTGGTTCGCGCGTTATAATCAGAAACTACAGCGTCCACACCTCCATTGAAACGTGACTAGAACTCGTTCAACTTATACCTATAAACTTGTCCAAGAACAATCAA
>QNTS01001408.1:103272-129006 GCA_003317085.1 Hucho hucho
TAAGTGTCCAACGAAGACAATCCATGGTTCTTTTGTTAGAAAAAGTCATGTATTTTTATCCATAAATCTCCATTTGGTTCGCGCGTTATAATCAGAAACTACAGCGTCCACACCTCCATTGAAACGTGACTAGAACTCGTTCAACTTATACCTATAAACTTGTCCAAGAACAATCAACATCATTTTAAATGTATCCTTAGGAACACTTTTACGTATATTTACTACAATAAATCAACCGGAATATAAACTGAGCTCTAAAGACGGTAAAAAACACAGTGCGCGCTTCCCGAGAGCGCACGCCCAGTCCTATAGAGTTCCAAAGGGAGACTTCCTTATTCCCTCTTCTTCTCTGCTCTAAAGCATCTGAACAGAATCAAAACACTGTCTCGAGACTGTTGACATCTAAAGGAAGCGATAGGTACTGCATTCATATGCCCTTATATGGGCATTTTCATGAGGGAGGGGTTCCAAATGAGGCACTCTGTGAAAACCACTTTCTCCAGGACAGAAATTCCTCAGGGTTTTACAAAATTCAGAGTGTTTCCTATCCAATGGTACCAAATATGTGCATATCCTATTTTCTGGGCCTGAATGGGAGGCATTTTACTTTGGGCACGCCAGGCTCTCCAAAACGGTCAAGTTGTGCAGTGATCCCTAACAAGTTAACCGTATGGTACACATACGAGGCTTCACTTGCTGCGATTTTGTTGTTTTCCACAGTAGACGTCACAAAGAATGGACCAATATTGCTAGCACCTTTTTAGCTAGCGTGGCCTTGTGCATTTCTGTGGATGCATGCTGAGTTAGGTCATTCTCCCCTCCATGGCCAATTGAGAATTCCCGACAGCATAAAGTACAGAAAGCTTTTGTCGAGTCACCACTGACGGGCTTAAACCACGTCTTTTTTGCTTCCCATTGTGCAGCTACAACAAACAGTAATTTCTTTCTTTTTTGCAGGTTTATCCATATTTCCTTGGTATGCCAAACAACAACAGAAATTACTTTGCAGGAATTTGCGCGCTTACGCTATACTGTGATTGGATGAACATACGGGACAAGTGAGGTCCCGTATGGGACAAACTAATATAAGGGACATCCCGGCTAATACGGACAGTTGGCAACCCTACTTGGAGGAGCTATACTGTTCTTGGAGAAACTGAAGTATGCTTGCTTGGTGAGTATTTAGTAACAGCAGTGCACTAGGTCCAATACGCTTCATGTCCGTTTTCCCTTGCTAGCCGTCTCTATGTTCCACATTTGCACTAATAAAACGACACAGGGCGATGTTTTAATTGTCCCAGCTCCCTGTCTCTGGTGTAAACCTGTCATGGAGTGTTCTCTAATTCATTGAGAACAGGAACCTTGCCCATTTCTCTCTTGGTCTTTGGATGGTTGTTGAGCGCTAGAATCCAGTCTGTCTGGATCTCTGTCACACTAATGGTATTATAACTACATTTTATATCCATTCCATGTCAACTGTTGCTTTAAATGTGGGGTTGGTGCTAATTTTTCTCTTTGTGATGAGCAATCTGCTATTTCGATCTTTGTAGAGGTATAGATCTGCTCTCTCCATGTAACAGTGTAGATATGTGCTGAACTAGACATGCTTTCTCTCTCTCGCTGTCTCTCTCTCTCTCGCTGTCTCACTCTCTCTAGGCATAGATATGTGCTTAACTAGATATGTTTTCTGTCTCTGTGTAGGTCTCTTTATAGCAACATAGATGTGTGGTTAACAAGATCTGTTTTCTCTGTAGGACTCGAAGGCAGAGCTGCGTCCTCGTCTGTGCTCGATGAAGAAGGGTGTGACGGGCTATGGCTTCAACCTGCACAGTGAGAAGTCTAAACCAGGCCAGTACATTAGAGCTGTGGACGAGGAATCTCCTGCTGACAAGGCTGGCCTCAAACCGCAGGACAAGATAGTACAGGTAACTTTACTGTACAGGACGCTTTTATGAAGCCAACAACTCAGCAGCACATCCCTGCTCTCATCCCTGAACCATATTAGCAATGCAGTGCAATATTCTTCTGGTACTGTTTGTCTTCACCTTTATCAACTTGTACAGACATGTCTTCTCTATTGAACAGATAGTATGCAAGGCATCGATATGACAGCCGGTTGTGCTTGCCTTGTGTGTGTTGTAATATTATTACATCAGTGGCAGAGTGGGAATGGTAATCAGTTATTAGGTAATGCGCTGTTGGGAAGTGAGTTTGTGTGCGGGAGAGAGGGGGGGGAGCGAGAGACAGAGGTTTTTTCAAGGCCATTTGTGTTAGTGTGAAGGGGAAACAGTCCTTGATACTGTTGTTGTTTTTTCGGGCCCTTGGTCCCCATGTCGTAATACGACCACGGTCTGTCTGACGTGAATTACACTCCAATTACACTGACTTCAAACAGTGTCTAACAAAGGTCAAGGCTGTAAGTCTAACTAATGCTCTATACTAACCAGGCAAACGTTTGTGAGCTACCATTCTTAGGTATGGTGTGTGTGTACACACACACACACACACACACACACACACACACACACACACACACACACACACACACACTGGGATCAGGGAAAGAGTGTATAAGGGCTCTGATCTGTTGTGTGATCAGTATGGAAGTCTGTGAGAGAGATTGAATTGATTCCAAACAGTATTCCTACCTCTGACCTTCTCCCGTTGGAATTCAACAGGCACCACTGGGTCCTATAGCAGTGCCTAGTTCCTACTAGGGTGCTTCCTACAGAGTCCCTAACCGTTTAATTCAGTTTAAACTTCCAATAGATGACCACCCTTAACATGGCTACATTCACATCAACTGTATTGTCTCACTATTCTGTGTCATCATGGTGGATGTACTGGACAGCTGTACTTTAAAAAAAAAACTCTTTCTGTCTCTCTGTCTCTAACCAGGTTAACAGTATGTCAGTAGTAGGGATGCAGCACAGTGAGGTGGTAGCAGCCATCAAGGCTGGGGGAGATGAGGCCAGTCTACTGGTTGTGGATTGTGAAGCAGAGGCTTTCTTCAACAGCTGCAACATCATTCCTACGGAGGCCCACCTCACAGGTACACACACACACACACACTATATCCTTGAAAAAACACTGGTCGGGCAGATTCCTGTGGATCCTTCTGTCATTTGGTCATAGATTAGTTCAGTAGAAATTTAATAGGAAGGATTAAGGAAGTGAGAGACTTCCCTGTAAGTACTACTTGTCGTCAAGTAGTACTATCTCTCTCCAAACGTACACACAGTGGCCTTGTTGAAGTTAATGATTAAACTGAAGTTGGGGGTGGAGGACTAGCTGGCTGGCCATAGTCCCAGTCGGTATTAGATAGAACATTGCGGCCCGCCTGTGGTGAAAAACCTGTGGTTACCTAGGTTACACCATTGGCTCACAGTATAAACTTCACCTTTTTCAAACACAGTTTTCTTGTCTGGTTGATTTGGTCAGTTACAAAACTACATTTGAAGAAACGTAAAACATGTCTAAAGATGACTGTTCCCGGGCGTTCTCACTACGTAGAACATTTTAATATTGTAGGGCAGAGGTCACTTTCATGGTCAAAAAGCAAGCTGAGCTCTACCGCTCAGAATTGTTTCAAACATGACTTAAACGTAACATTAACCTAACAAAAAGACTTCTGTAGGAATGAGGTTTGTGCAGTAGTCCTAATACATTTTCACCGCATATTGGCTATGTGCCTGGCCTGCCAATATTGTTATTCTCAGACCATATTATATTTCAAAACTCGAGCTTTGATAACAAAATAGATCAGTTGGTGTAGCACTTGCGAGGCACAGCTGAGAATACATTTTAAATACATAACCTGAAAATATATTTTTTATTTTACTGGACTGATGTTACCTGCGTCTGATGGTCATGGTGCTTCCAAGACAACTGGAAACTCTGGGGGGAAAAATGAGGTCAAATCATGACGTCAGTGATCTTCAGGTCAGAAAGTCGGAGCTCTATAAAGATGCCAGTTTCTGACTTGGAATTCCAAGTTGGATGACCTTTCCAAAAGATTTTTCCCAGTCCGATCTTTTTTTTTTTTTTTGTCTTGAATGCTCGGAAGTCAGAGATTTCGGAGTTCCCAGTTGTTTTGAACACGGCATTAGTCTCAGCAGAGGGAGGGAGAGAGCAGCAGGGGGTCCGCCTCTCACAATCCCTACTCTCTCCTTCCTTTCCTCCAGTGAGACTGACCAGAGAGAGGGGACACAGTCTTCCACCTGATGGCAAAACTCGAGTCGCACCGCATCTGCCTCAGTTCATGTTCATGTTGTTCCTATGACCAGAGAAATGTAAATATTCCTCAATATTAAAATAGACCCGACCAGCTGCTAATAATAATAAAACGCAGGGCTATCGATAGACTTGGCTACTCATTCATTGCAGCTGCAGTGTGAGGAGAAGTAGGGAGACGTTTTACAATAGTGTTGACTAAGAACAGTTGACAGTGCTGAATAAAATAATAAAGACATGAACTCACTCATAAACAGCAGCTCTTTGTTGTATTTTTTGACAATCTCTCTCTGGTCAAGGTTTTAAAAGTTATGAAATCTCACGTAGGCTAGTATCAAACTTTGCTGGAGTCGTGGAAGCTGTAGGCATGTTGATTTGAGCTATCCGATTTGGCCCGCGCAGTAGGCACACTCGATTTAGCAACAGATCTCCCAGTAGGCAGTTTGTCTTTTCGGACAGATGAAATGATTTCAAAATAGGAACACTTGGTGGGCAGGGCTTCTGAGTCAAGTGCATCTACCGCCATCAGCACAAATCACAGCAAAAAGGAGTGAAAGCCTTTTTGGGCTTTTCTATAGAAATGTTTAGTGATCGACTAGAAGATAAATCGGTTGGTGACCATGGCTTCCCTCATTCCCCTTTTCATGACTGCGCTAGCAGCCACGTGAGTGAGTACTAGCAAGCTACTGACCGGAACGTTAAGGTAGCCAAGACCAACAACACAAACAAATGGACAATAAAGTGAATAGTGAGTAGAATTACACGACTATACTAAACAAGTTATATGTCTTACCTGTGATTTAAATGTTTTCCATACACATAATGGCTCCGTCGTGTAGCCTACTTGGACACTGAGGCCCCACTCTCCCACAGCAAATAGCTTGAAGCCACAGACTCTTCTCGCTGGCTCTATTTCCCTACATAGGAGTATTGCGAACCGTAGGTTGGAATTTCTGACCTGGTTACATGTACATTGAACAACAGCTTTTCGGCATGTTTTGTTTTTTCTGTACAACGAAAGTGGCTCTTTTACCAAGGGGGTCAATGGGGAAAGAATGTTTTATTTTCCCCAATTTGTGGTCGACAGGAATTCCATATTACGTGAATATCGACTCGGACTATCAGATAACTAGACCAAGCCAATAGCCTTCTCTTTGAAGATGAAGTCATAGCAACAGTATTCATGGTGACAGCTGGGGTGTGGAGGATGCAAAAGTCCCTTAAGATCTGGGACAGAAGAGTCAGGCACTAAAGTCAAACCCTTTATTCAGATACATTACATTTCCACAGTACTTATTAGTCTGGTTATTCAACAATAACACTGACATCATACAGGACAGAAAAGGACTGTGATTCCAATGAAGTACTACACTATATGACCAAAAGTATGTGGACACCTGCTCGTCGAACATCTCACTCCAAAATCATGGGCATTAATATGGAGTTGGTCCCCCCTTTGCTGCTATAACAGCCTCCACACTTCTGGGAAGGCTTTCCACTAGAGGTTGGAACATTAATGCGGGGATTTGCTTCCATTAAGCTACGAGCATTACTGAGGTCGGGCACTGATGTTGGAGCGATTAGGCCTGGCTCGTTTTCGGCGTTCCAATTCATCCCGAAGGTGTTCGATGGGGTTGAGTTCAGGGCTCTGTGCAGACCAGCCAAGTTCTTCCACACCGATCTCAAAAAAACATTTCTGTATGGATCTCGCTTTGTGCACAGGGGCATTGTCATGCTTAAACAGGAAAGGGCCTTCCCTAAACTTTTGCCCTGAAGTTGGAACCACTGAATCGTATAGAATGTCATTGAATGCTCTAGAGTTAAGATTTCCCTTCACCGGAACTATGGGGCCTAGCCCGAACCATGAAAAACAGCCCCAGACCATTATTCCTCCTCCACCAAACTTTACAGTTGGCACTATGCGTTGCGTTCTCCTGGCATCCGCCTGGCATCCGCCACACCCGGATTCGTCCCTCGGACTGCCAGATGGTGAAGTGTGATTCATCACTCCAGAGAACGTGTTTCCACTGCTCCAGAGTCCAATGGCGGCAAGCTTTAAACCACTCCAGCTGACGCTTGGCATTGCGCATGGTGATCTTATGCTTGTGTGCTGCTGCTCGGCCATGGAAACCCATTTCATGAAGCTCCCGACGAACAGTTTTTGTGCTGACGTTGCTTCCAGAAGCAGTTTGGAGTGAGTGTTGCAACCGAGGACAGACGATTTTTATGCCTGACGCGCTTCAGCACTCGGTGGTCCCGTTCTGTGAGCTTGTGTGGCCTACCACTTCGCGGCTGAAGCCGTAGTTGCTCGTAGACGTTTCCGATCGATTTTATACACCTGCCAGCAACGGGTGTGGCTGAAATAGCAGAATCACTAATTTGAAGGGGTGTCCATATACTGGGGGGGGTTGTGTTTTTATATAGATATGTAGATATCTATATAACACACACACACTACCGTTAGAAAGTTTGGGGTCACTTAGAAATGTCCTTGTTTTTGAAAGAAAGTCACTTTTTTTTTTGTCCATTTTTAAAATAACATCAAATTGATCAGAAATACAGTGTAGACATTGTTAATGTTGTAAATAACTATTGTAGCTGGAAACGGCAGATTTTTTATGGAATATCTGCATAGGCGTACAGAGGCCCATCATCAGCAACCATCACTCCTGTGTTCCAATTGTGTTAGCTAATCCAAGTTTATAATTTTAAAAGGCTAATTGATCATTAGAAAACCCTTTTGCAATCATGTTAGCACAGCTGAACACTGTTGTTCTGATTAAAGAAGCAATAAAACTGGCCTTCTTTAGACTAGTTGAGTATCTGGAGCATCAGCATTGGTGGGTTCGATTACAGGCTCAAAATGGCCAGAAAGAAAGGACTTTCTTCTGAAACTCGTCAGTCTATACTTGTTCTGAGAAATGAAGGCTATTCCATGCGAGAAATTGCCAAGAAACTGAAGATCTCGTACAACGCTGTGTACTACTCCCTTCACAGAACTGTGCAAACTGGCTCTAACCAGAATAGAAAGAGTGGGAGGCCCCGGTGCACAACTGAGCAAGAAGACAAGTACATTAGAGTGTCTAGTTTTGAGAAACAGACACCTCACAAGTCCTCAACTGGCAGCTTCATTAAATTGTACCCGCAAAACCAATCTCAACGTCAACAGTGACGAGGCGACTCCGGGATGCTGGCCTTCTAGGCAGAGTTCCTCTGTCCAGTGTCTGTGTTCTTTTGCCCATCTTAATCTTTTATTTTTATTGGCCAGTCTGAGATATGGCTTTTTCTTTGCAACTCTGCCTAGAAGGCCAGCATCCCGGAGTCGCCTCTTCACTGTTGACGTTGAGACTCGTGTTTTGCGGGTACTATTTAATGAAGCTGAACCTGAATCCCACTGAACCGGTCATCTCATTGGCTTTTTGTCTGTTTTCTCTAGGACCTCTTCCTGAACCTGTGTCCAATGGAGGAGCAGAAGAGGAGGTGAGGAGTGAGTGTGTGTGTGTGTGAGATGGGGGGGTGGGTGCTTCTCCCAGGCTGTTATCACCAAAGTGGACATTCCTGGATAGAGATTAGGACGGTTCTCCTGGAAAACTTTCCTCAACAATCACTCATCCTAGACCAAATGTTCTTTCTCTCCCTCTGCCTTAATGTTCACGATTCAGCGCTTGGCTCAAAGCTTTGAATATTGAATTGGTAAATCAGAAACCTAAATAAGCGTTTGGCTAGATAAGATGTGGGTGCGATAGTACCACTCACTATAATCATACCTCACTGAGAGCAGACCGATCTAAAGCAGGGACCGTAACGCTGTGTGCCAAAATGACACCCTGTCCCCTTTACCCATTGGGCTCTAGTCAAAAGTAGTGCACTTAATAGATAATGGGGTGCCATTTGGGACGCACTAAAAAATATTTGACCCTGGCTGACAAAGAAGCCATGACACCCTGGGAACAAGCTTAGGGGATTGGCAGCGACGATATTGTGGCTGACCCTGTCACCATGGTAACTGTCGATCAGAGCGGTGGACAGTGGGCCAGTGTGCTCTGTCTCTCTCTCTCTCTCTCTCTCCCTCTGGGATTGGAAGCCTCTAATTCCTGAGGCGTGCTGGGGATTATGCTAATGAGATGAGATGGCTAACTATCCGACTATCCCACTAACTCAGGGCAACAGAGCTGAGAGTAGAGAACATACGCATTATACTGTCGCTGAGCAGGTGATCAAATCAAAATCACATTTTATTAGTCACAATGGCCGAATACAACAGGTTCAGACCTTACAATGATATGCTTACTTTCTATTACCCTAACCAACAATACAGTTTAAAAAAATATATAAGAATAATAAATAAAAGTAACAAGTAATTAAAGAGCAGCAGTAAAATAACAATAGCGAGTCTACATACAGGGGGGGGTACCGGTACAATGTCGAGGTAATTGAGGTAATATGTACATGTAGGTAGCGTTATTAAAGTGACTATGCATAGATAACAACAGAGGGGTAGAAGCTGTTTAGAAGCCTCTTGGACCTAGACGTGGCGCTCCGGTACCACTTGCCGTGCGGTTGCAGAGAGAACAGTCTATGACTAGGGTGACTGGAGTCTTTGACAATTTTTAGGGCCTTCTGCTGACACTTCCTGGTATAGAGGTCCTGGATGGCAAGAAGCTTGGCCCCAGTGATGTACTGGGCCGTTCGCACTACCCTCTGTAGTGCCTTGCGGCCGGAGGCCGAGCAGTTGCCATACCAGACAGTGATGCAACAAGTCAGGATGCTCTCGATGGTGCAGCTGTAAAACCTTTTTAGGATTTGAGGACCCATGCCAAATATTTTCAGTCTCCTGGGGGGGAATACGTTTTGTCGTGCCCTCTTCACGGCTGTCTTGGTGTGCTTGGACAATGTTAGTTTGTTGGTGATGTGGACACCAAGGAACTTGAAGCTCTCAACCTGCTCCACTACAGCCCTGTCGATGAGAATGGGTATCAATGTCAATGTTCAGCAGCAAATTAAAGACTGCACAGTGATCAGTGTTGTGTTGTCTCAGCCAGTTGATAGAATCACTCCGGTTGCTGTGAGTAGGGTACCACAAGGTGAATCCTGACCCCTAGTGGCCACAGTGATGGAGCACACCTACTGGTGATGGCCGTGATGTCAACGTACTGGTACTGTATGTTTCTGAGGTGTGTTTAGCTGATGTTTGTGTGTGTGATGCAGGTAATCAAGGTGTGTCTGTACAGTTGAACAGTAAGGTGTATGTAAGCTGTGTTTATAGTTTGTGTCTCATCTCTACAGCTGGATGGGAAGGTAGCAGTAAAGCCTAAGGTGTCCGTCAGTGCATCTACGTCCAGCACCACCTCCACTGCCTCTCTACCAATATCCGCTGCCAGCACCCCTCCACCAGAGGTGTGTGTGTGAGTGAGAGCGATGAGCAGGGTGTTTTGAAAACCCAGTATAAGTGGAAGGATAAGTCATCAAAGATAAATATTCAGAAGATACAAAAGATGACTGAGTCTTTTTACATATCAAAAATGTCCTGATATTCTACAGTTGTATATGACTTTAAGGCCTCTCTTGAGGGGTATTTTGAAAACAGTATCAGTCGTGTAGTTTTATAATGCCATTCTACAATTTTTGTTATGAGGCTGAGAGAAAATGCTGGTGTTTTGAAAGCTAAATTCTACACATTTTGCATTGTTTATGCCCCCCCCCCCCCCCCAACCTTTTATTTACTGAATCGACCTGTTTTGGATATTGGGGGTCCCCCGATTCCCCCGTGGCAGTTTTGCGTATGGAGTAACACATAATGTTCTCTCTGTCTGTGTAGGTTCGGGTGCCTCCGGTTGAGGAGCCTAATGCGAGCCTCACCCTCAGCATGTCTCTAGCCCAGGCCAAGGAGAGAGCTCACCAGAAACGCTCATCCAAGAAGGCCCCTGCCATGGACTGGAGCAAGAGGAACGAACTCTTCAGCAACCTATAAATCACGTTTCCTTTCTCTCGCCCTCATTCCTTCTTTCGCTCTCTCTCAAGCAGACACACAATGTACGACGTGAACAGTGTTAATATTTTGTGATTTTCATGTGCTAATTGAAGGGTTTTCCACTTATTTTTTTCATTTAAAAAAATAATAATTTAAACGCCACTTCTGCATAAGAAACAATGTAAAGATGGAAAAACAATGTATAGTTTCCATCTAGTAGGATGAAGAAATCAAAGATAATGGGATATATGGAAATAAGAATGAATGTGTGTGTATCATGAAGGTGTGTTGAATCTTGTCAGTCTATCTGCAATCTGATTGGTTGCTGGTCACTGTACTTCCTTGTAGAATCACAAGCTAGCCAATAGCAAGCTGGGAATTATTGAGTTTTTCGGGATGAGTTAAGATGAGTCACTTCTTTCCAGAGACTTTCATGCTTTAGTACTTCTGGATTCAATCCGTATGATGAAAGATCTGTGTTCTTTCTCGATTTAAAGTTGAAGGGAATTTTCCTGCGTTTGTGGAGACTGCATTCGTCGGCTCAATCGGAAATGACCTTTACATTTTAACCTGGATCTTCCCAGCCCTTAATGAATGACTAACAATCTGAATTCTTAGCAATACAAGACGATCGTCTGACTGGTTTACTTTGGTGTGTGATGTTTTACTACCCTATCCTTTTGAAGATGTTGACATGTCAATTCTTAGACTGTAGAACTCATTCAGAATACATGAGATTCTCTGTTCTAAATGTGACAATCATTGTTGGTCACATTATGGTTAAAGGGACTGAGGTATGTGGTTCTAGATTTTAACCCAAAGTAAACTGTTTAACTGTAAAGTTAACCTGCCCAAACCGGTGTTCAATCACCACTATTGTAAAATCATACGGTATTTTTATCATTGATTCAAAAAACAAATCCTGTCATTGTCATTCTTTAAAAAAGTTGAGACAAGATTGTTTTCCTCAAGAAATCCTCAATTTGTTTTGAAGACTGTTCCTTAATCTCTCTGGGTTGAATGGAGTGTTAGCCTACTGTATGTGTCCGTTAGCTCTGGTCCAGGGTGTTAGTTCAGTCAGTTAGCTCTGGTCCATGGTGTCAGTCATCTGAACCGTATAGACCAGGGATCAGCTCCAGCTCTGGTCCTGGAGAGCTACTGGCTGTGTACGGTACAAGGGCTGAGTTGTCAAATGTCTTGATGACTGTTATAAATGTGGTATCAAACTGTCTTTTGTCTTTATTTTTTAACGTGTGTGTGTGTGTGTGAGAGAGAGAGCATACTCTGTGGGATCTCAAAGGAAAACGACTGTGTTTGTATAAATGATCCTTTTTAATATTATAAAGAGTAAGCAGGTGGGCGTGTATCGACCAATCAGCAAGTCAGGGGCTAGTGTTTTAGAACAGCATTTCCCAAGCTGGGTCTCGGGGACGTTTTGGATTTAGTCTTACACAAGCGGATTATTTGAATCAGCTATCATCTAGCTTTGATTATTTGAATCAGCTGTGTAACGCCAGAGCAAAACACCCAAAACGTGCATCCCTTGGGGTCCCCAGGACCCAGTTTGGGAAACGCTGCTCTAGAACAGAGACCAATCAGCAACTCAGGGATCTAAAACAATGTTCTGACGTGAGAATGAAGCCTAGAATGAATGTCACTTTACTGTTTACTATTCCTGTAAATACATTGTACTTTAATAACACTGGTTAAGGTTCTCTACGAACAGTTTAAGGAGTAATAGTTCACCCAAATTACATAAATTAGCATTTGGAGACAAAAGCAAAGCATGCATTGCGGTCTCACCTTTTGTAGGGTAATGAAACCAATAAGTAATTTGGGTGAACTAACTATAGGTATTGTACTGCATAATCTGACTATACTGGCTGTTTAATGCTTGAGTAACTGTGAATGAGTCACAATTCCCAAATAGCACCATAATCCCCATTTAGAGCACTACTTTTGACCAGAGTCCTAGTCAAAAGGTGCACTAAATAGGGATTAGGATGCCATTTGGGACGTACACTATCTGAGCAAAGTAATAAAACAGAAGCAGTGACACGAGAGAATATTAAGCACAAAACTGTTAATCAGATATCACAGCAAATGCTAGAATCATGGAATTTTGTTTTATGAACTATAATATAAATACAAATATTGTTGACATGACAGAAGGTGCATACAAACTGTTGGATGAAATACAAGTTTGTTTTAACTCCACACGAAAAGTCAGTCGATGGATGAAGTGATTAACAGTGCTTTTTCATGAAAGTTAAATACTGTAATTTATTGGTGTGTACACAGACCTCACAGCCTACACATCACATACAGTAACACGTTCCACAGCTCAGCTGGACCTGAAGACCTGCACTTTCATTTGACAATAGTGCTTTACAAAGTACCCCCCATTTTGTTTGTAACTCTTTGGAGGGCAAACACTGGATTTCCACTTTGGTAAAACATAAATACAAACATACATGGAATTTAATATGTTATACATATTTTAGATCAATTTAAGTGTTTTCACAACTCGCAAACAATCAACAAGAATATAATATACTGAACAAAAATATAAATGTGTAATAAATAAAGTGTCGGTCCCTGTTTCAAGAGCTGAAATTAAAGATCCCAGAAATGTTCCATATGCACAAAAAGCTTATTTCTCACAAATGTTGGTTACATCCCTGTTAGTGAGCATTTCTCCTTTGTCAAGACAATCCCTCCACCTGACAGGTGTAGCATATCTAGAAGCTGATTAAACAGCCTTAACATTACACAGGTTGTGCTGGGGACAATAAAAGGCCACTCTAAAAGGTGCAGTTTTGTCACACAACACAATGCCACAGATGTGTGAATTTTGAAGAAGCACGCAATTGGCATGTTGACTGCAGGAATGTCCACCAGAGCTGTTGCCAGATAATTTACTGTTTATTTCTCTACCAAAAGCTCCCACCGTCATTTTAGAGAATTTGGCAGTACGTCCAACTGGCCTCATAACCGCAGACCATGTGTAACCATGCCAGCCCAGGACCTCCACATCCGGCTTCTTCACCTGTAGGATCGTCTGAGACCAGCCACCCGGACAGCTGATGAAACTGAGGGGTATTGCTGTCTATAATAAAGCCCTTTTGTGGAGAAAAACTCATTCTGATTGGCTGGGCTTGGCTCCCCAGTGGGTGGGCTTATGTCCTCCCAGGCCCACCCATGGCTGCACCCCTGCCCACCCATGGCTGCACCCCCACCCCTGACTTTAATACAGGGAAACAAATCAATTTTACCTAATTTCTATCAGCATGTTAAATGTGCAACCAGAGGGAAAAACTATTTTAGACCACCTTTACTCCACACACAGAGACTCGTACAAAGCTCTCCCTCGCCCTCCATTTAAATCTGACCATACTTCTGTCCTGATTCCTGCTTACAAGCAAGAATTGAAGCAGGAAGCACCAGTGACTCGGTCTATAAAAAAGTTGTCAGATGAAGCAATGCTAAACTACAGGACTGTTTTGCTATCACAGACTGGAACATGTTCCGGGATTCCTCCGATGGCATTGAGGAGTACACCACATCAGTCACTGGCTTTAATCAATAAGTGCATCGAGGACGTCGTCCCCACAGTGCCTGTACGTACATACCCAAACCAGAAGTCATGGATTACAGGCAACATTCACACTGAGCTAAAGGGAGAGCTGCCGCTTTCAAGGAGCGTGACTCTAACCCGGAAGCTTATAAGAAATACCGCTATGCCCTCCAACGAACCATCAAACAGGCAAAGCATCAATACAGGACTAAGATCAAATCGTACTACACCGGCTCTGACGCTCGTCGATGTGGCAGGGCTTGCAAACTATTACAGACTACAAAGGGAAGCACAGCTGAGAGCTGCCCAGTGACACGAACCTACCAGACGAGCTAAACTACTTCTATGCTCGCTTCAAGGCAAGTAACACTGAAGCATGCATGAGAGCACCAGCTGTTCCGGACGGCTGTGTGATCACGCTCTCCGCAGCCGACGTGAGTAAGACCTTTAAACAGGTCAACATTCACAAGGCCGCAGGGCCAGACGGATTACGAGGACGTGTACTCCGAGCATGCGCTGACCAACTGGCAAGTGTCTTCACTGACATTTTCAACCTCTCCCTGTCCGAGTCTGTAATACCAACATGTTTCAAGCAGCATAGTCCCTGTGGCCAAGAACACTAAGGTAACCAGCCTAACTGACTACCGACCCGTAGCACTCACGTCTGTAGCCATGAAATGCTTTGAAAGGCTGGTCATGGCTCACATCAACACCATTTTCCCAGAACCCCTAGACTCACTCCAATTTTCATACCGCACCAACAGATCCACAGATGATGCAATCTCTATTGGCACTCCACACTGCCCTTTCACACCTGGACAAAAGGAACACCTATGTGAGAATGCTATTCATTGACTACAGCTCAGCGTTCAACACCATCGTGCCCACAAAGCTCATCACTAAGCTAAGGACCCTGGGACTAAACACCTCCCTCTGCAACTGGATCCTGGACTTCCTGACGGGCCGCCCTCAGGTGGTAAGGGTAGGTAACAACACATCTGCCACGTTCCTCAACACGGGGGCCCCTCAGTGGTGCGTGCTCAGTACACTCCTGTACTCCCTGTTCACTCATGACTGCACGGCCAGGCACAGCTCCAACACCATCATTAAGTTTGCTGATGACACAACAGTGGTAGGCCTGATCACCGACAATGATGAGAGCCTATAGGGAGGAGGTCAGACACCTGACCGTGTGGTGCAAGGACAACAACCTCTCCCTCAACGTGATCAAGACAAAAAAGATTATTGTGGACTACAGGAAAAGGAGGACCAAGCATGTCCCCATTCTCATCGACGGGGCTGTAGTGGAGCAGGTTGAGAGCTTCAAGTTCCTTGGTGTCCACATAACCAACAAACTAACATGATCCAAGCACACCAAGACAGTTGTGAAGAGGGCCCGACGAAACCTATTCCCCCGCAGGAGACTGAAAATATTTGGCATGGGTCCTCAGATCCTCAAAAGGTTTTACGGTTGCATCACTGCCTGGTATGGCAACTGCTCGGCCTCCGACCGCAAGGCACTACAGAGGGTAGTGTGAATGGCCCAGTACATCATTGGGACCAAGCTTCCTGCCATCCAGGACCTCTATACCAGGCGGTGTCAGAGGAAGGCCCTAAAAATTGTCAAAGACTCCAGCCACCCTAGTCATAGACTGTTCTCTCGCTACCGCACGGCAAGCAATACCGGATCGCCAAGTCTAGGTCCAAGAGGCTTCTAAACAGCTTCTACCCCCAAGCCATAAGACTCCTGAACAGACTACTCGCATTGCCATTCGGCGCATGTGACAAATAAAATTTGATTTGAAAATGTTGTGTTTATATTTTTGTTCAGAATATATTACATGTTAACATAATTTTTTTTTTTTTTTACAGTAAGTACTTTTCTAATTACCATAGTTACTCCTAACATCACGTATAGTATATTTTGAAGAACATATGTGCTCCCTTTGTAAAAAAAAAAAAAGCAAAGTAAAAACAACAAAATCTCAGTTTTCAGTAACATTGAAGAGTCTCATGTTAAGAATATTGACACACAACATAACATTGGGTAAAGTTAAGACCAGAATATGATATCATTTACAGTACAGGTTAAAAATGGACCCTTATTCCCTTTGTGGTAAAATCTGGTTGGCTCAGAGCAAAGATGTAGCAAAGCCACTCGTTCTGTCATCAACCCGTGCTCTATGTCATAAACCTGTGCTGTATGTCATAAACCCGTGCTCTATGTCATCAACCCGTGCTCTATGTCATCAACCCGTGCTCTATGTCATCAACCCGTGCTCTATGTCATCAACCCGTGCTCTATGTCATCAACCCGTGCTCTATGTCATCAACCCGTGCTCTATGTCATCAACCCGTGCTCTATGTTATGAAACACAGTAAATTGTTCTGTGTTATTGTGCTGTCTTTGCCAAGCAAAACCATTGATTGAGGGTTATGTGCTCCAGTTTAGGCAAGTCCCGATGTGTGTGTTTAGGATATCCACACCCTTTCACTTTCCCTCCCTCTTCCTCTCCTCGCTCCTACTTTCTCTCATCCACCCTATGAAAACATGCAGATCAGTGCATCAGTCTAATCAATTCTAGCCATGCATCCCAAATGGTTCCCTATTCCCTATATAGGTCACTTCTTTTGACCAGGGCTCTATAGGGAATAGGGTGCAATTTGGGACGTACCCGTTGTATCTGGCAACCCAATCCTACTGATCCTATTCAGGTTGCCTCAAGTGAAGTGAAGAGGAGGTATTTAATCCAACATGGCATCCAGTTGGTCGGCGAGGTCATCAAACATGTTGCCGATGTCATCCAGGATATTCCCTGCTGCTTTCACTGTGCTGCTGCCACTGGGAAACAGAGAGGAGTGTTAACACAGTGTGTGTGCGTGTCTGCCTGCACGCGTGTGTATGCGTGTGTGGGTCTTACCCGTCAGTGCAGTCATCCTGAGACATTTTTCTCTCTACAACTTTCAGCGCTGCCTCCAGTGACGTGTTGGTCTCATCCAGCCTCCTCTGAACCAGCACCTCCGAGCAGGCCTCACCAGCCTGGGCCTTTCCTGCTCTCCCTGCCTGGCCTGGAGGCACCAAGGTGCGGTAGGATGGAGCGGGGGTTGCCTGGGCTGTAGGGGCTGAGGTTATGGATGAGCTGAGCTGGGGAAGTGTAGAGGCAGAGACAGTAGCAGGCGTCTGATTCGCTGGCCTGGATGTTACTGTTCTCTGCGGATTGCCTGTTTTGGTTGCTGTTACTGGTTTCTGTGGATTGCCTGGTATAAAGGTGGTTGTGTGTGTATTTTGACTGGCTGTTATATGGTTCTGTGTGCTGCCTGTCGCTGTCTTCTGTTGACTGGCTGGTATAGGGGCGAGGGCAGGTTTGAGGGGAGGGCTGGTTGGTTTGGAGGACAGGGGTGGTTTCTGGCCTTTCCCTGTCGATCCTACTCTCTGTAAACAGCTCCCTGACCTCACACCTGCTTCCTCCTCTTGCTTGTCTCCGTTTCTGCGTGTGTGGAAGCCGTTGGACCGGCCGTGTGTGTGTGGCTGTGTGTGTCTGTCGTCTTCGCTGGCGGTGAAGATCTCGTCCAGTGTGTGTGTATCCCGGTCTTTGGGCTGACGCCGTCGTTTGACCGTGTCCGACTCTTTGAGGTTGAACTCAGGGACCCCCAAGGACTTTGGGGCCTGCATTTTTGGGTCTTCTGGAGAAGTCTGGGGTTGGATTTCAGGGTCTGACCAGAAGCCTGCTCCCATCCTGGGCCGCTGTTTGATGGTGAGGTTGCCCTCCTCTGCGAAAGGGAGGTTCTCACTGGAGCTACTCTGAGGTGATGTAGAGCTTTCCAATACTGAACCATCCTTCCGCACTCTCTCCTCCTCTTCTGGGCTTCTCTCTATCCCTCCATCTCTATCCCTCTGCTCGCCCCCCATCCTCCTCAGGCCTCCCAGCCCCAGAGCGGGTACAGGTTTGTGGGAGGCGAGGGTGGGGGTGCGAGGGGAGGGTAACGCTACCCCCTTGGAGGGGCTGCCCCCGGGTCCGGACCCCTGTAGCCTGGCTGCGATGCTTCTCACACTGCCTGCACTCTCTGTCTCCACCCCTCCCACCTCCACCCGCCCTGACACTACTGGCGCTCCTCCTGATTCGCTGGCCTGGCTGCCACTCACCGAGCTCATCCTCTTAGGTGGCGGTGGGGGCGGGCCTTTGCGGCGAGAGCGGACAGCGAATGAGTGGCTCCGGCTGATGTGGCGTTGGACGGAGGAGGAATTTGATTGGCCGCGGCCTGGTTTGCGTCCTAGTGTTGCGTACGAGGGCATGGTCACCGGAAGAACAGATTCCTCATCTTCCGGTTCTCCATCTGACAGGGCGTAGCGGGACAGACTCTGGGTGCGTTTCTTAAGAGCCTCTATGTTGAGGCCTAGTCCTGGGAGGGGGATTGCTCCAGCCTGGGGCTTGGGTAGACCACGTTGGCACAGATAGGTGCCTCCTTCCTGGGTGTGGAGATAGTTGAAGGCCCTCTGTGTTGGGGAGGCCTGGGGAGAGGGAGGAGAGGAGAAGGGGTGAGGGTGGGGGTGGGCAGGGGGCTTGCAAGGTTTGGGTTTACTAGGCACGGCTGGGTAGGCGAAGCGGGGCATCGAGCTGGGAGTGAGAGGAGGGGTGAGGGGGGTGATGGGTAGTTTAGTGGGTGGCTGGGGCTGGCGCTTCTGGTCTGACCACACCTCTGTGAGTCTCTGTCGGTCTCTCCCTGGACTACCTCCTCCCCACCGTCTCCCACCTCCTCCTCCCAAGCTCTCGTCCGAGCGACTGTGCACTCCAGCCGATGCCAGAGTCTGTTGGTGAAGCTCTTGGGAATATCCCGTTAAATTCCCAGATTTTCCAGAATGCCCGGATCCGCGGGAGCGCGTTCCGATGCTCTCCTGGCTAATGCTCTCCCTCACACCCATCCCAAAACCCCCTATCCCCACCCTTCCTCCTGCTGCCCTCCCCATCATGGTGTTCTGTAGCTCCGTGCTCAGCTCGCTGTCATGGAAGGAGAGGAAGGTTGTTCTGGGGGTGTGAGGGGACGGGGGGCAGCAGTCGGCGGGGATCTCGGGGGGCTCGATAGCCACCAGGGCTGTGGTAGGTTTATGCCAGAGCGTGTCGGAGCCGTTGGCATGGTGTCGAGAACGATGCAGGTCACATAAACGCTTCACGGCTAACATCAGCTTCTTCTGATGACCTGAGAGAGACAGAGAAAGAGATAGAGATACAGGAACAAACGCTAGAAACACAAATTGCAGAAAACAAAGACCTTCATGAACAGTTATTTTTGTATACAAGTGGTTAAAAAGGTTGCTGATTGGTTGTCAACAGCAAGGCTGTCATATTGAAAAGGGGGTGTGTCCAAGAGGTCTCACATACACTGCTGATGCACAGATGCACTTAACTTCTTAGGGCTAGGGGGCAGTATTTTGAAGTTCGGATGAAAAACGTACCCAAAGTCAACTGCCTGTTACTCAGGCCCAGAAGCTAGGATATGCATATAATTAGTAGCTTTGGACAGAAAACACTCTGAAGTTTCAAAAACTGTTAAAATAATGTATGTGAGTATAACAGAACTGATATGGCAGGCAAAAACCCGAGCAAAATCCATCCGGGATGTCGGAATCAGTCATGTCACACTGTTTTCAATAGGCCAGCTATTCAAAGCCTCATAGTTTAACCCCCAGATTGCAGTTCCTATGGCTTCCACTAGATGTCAACAGTCTTTAGAAAAAGGTTGGAAGCTTCAACAATGAAAATCAAGGGAGTAAGACCACTTGTTCCTGAGTTCACGTCAAGTGTACTGTTTTGGATTTTGCGCGTAACAGGGAATGCGCGCTCAGTTCTTTTTCTCTTCTATTCAGCAGGTTATATTCCGTCTGAAATATTATAGTGTATATTCATTTTAGGGTATCTGAGTATTGATTACAAATTACGGGTACTTTTGGGATATCGTTTGTCTGCATGGATGAAAGCCTTTGGGCAGGTGGATTACTGAACAAAACGCGCCAACCAAACGGAGCTATATGGATATAAAGAGGAACGTTATCGAACAAAAGGACCTTTTATTGTGTAACCTGGACGCTTTGATATGCCATCAGAGGAAGAACATCAAAGGTAAGCAATTTATTTTATGCTATTTGAGTGTTGTGACACCTCTGCTGGTTATGTTATTATGCCTTTTTGAAATCTGACAGTGCTGTTAGATTAACAAGAGTCTAAGCTTTAGAAGGGTGTGCAGCATTTGTATTTTCATGAATGTTTGAAATGAGTATTTTTGTAATTTGAATTTGGCACTCTGCATTTCACCGGATGTTGTCAAAATCAATCCCATTAACGGGATTGGATCCGTAACAGGTTAAACTAAGCAATGTGACCTTGCAATGTGAAGAGTGTGATGATTTCTTACCCAGCTTGGTGATTCCTATCTCTGATAAGTCCTCCCAGGTGATATCCTTGACGATGCTGATGGTGTCGTAACCATTCTCACACAGCCTCTTCTGGTATTGAGGGAGATCGATCGCACTCAACCACTCTGACAGCTCAGACTGAGAGAGAGAGAAGGAGGGAGGGAGAGATGGGGAGAGAGAGATGGTGAGATAGAGACAAAAACAAAAATAAAGCATTTATTGAATTTAATTCAATTGGAGAGAGAGAGAGATGGACAGAGAGGGAGGAGAGAGAGAGAGATGGACAGAGAGGGAGGAGAGAGAGATGAGAGAGGGGAGAGAGCGGGAGGAGAGAGAGAGAGTGGAGGAGAGCGGGAGGAGAGCGAGAGCGGGAGGAGAGCGAGAGAGGAAGGGAGAGGGAGAGAGTTGGACAGAGAGAGATGGACAGAGAGATTGCACAGCAATCACAGCAGCAAGATTTGTGACCTGTTGCCACAAGAAAAGGGCAACCAGTGAAGAACAAACACCATTGTAAATACAACCCATATTTATGTTTATTTATTTTCCTTTTGTACTTTAACTACTTGCACATCATTACAACACTGTATAAATACATAATATGACATTTGAAATGTCTTTATTCTTTTGGAACTTTTGTGAGAGTAATGTTTACTGTACATTTTCTATTGTTTATTTCACTTGCTTTGGCAATGTTAACATATGTTTCCCATGCTAATAAAGACCTTAAATTGAAATGAGAGATGGACAGAGAGAGAAAGAAAGAGACGGACAGAGAGAGAAAGACAGAGAGAGAAGACAGAATGACGGCGAGCTTGTTGACCAATAGTTGTACGACAAAAGACCGTTTCTGCTGATTGTAAAGCTCTACATGAAACATGAAGAACTAATTATTATGAACGACAGACTACATAGACTGCTGCACAACTCTCTCTTTCAGTGTCAAAGGCCTGTCGTCATTAGCCAGAGACTGTGTACAAAGTTCAAAGGTCATGTGACAGTCTCTTACAGGGATGTAGTCAGGCAGCCACTCTGGGATGTTCAGGTTGCCTATCTCCATGGAGATCTTCTTTCGGTGGCCTGGTTTGGTCACACCGATGGCGGTCAGGTCCTGGAGAGACATACACCAGGTTAGGAAACCCCACGACTCGACTGTCAATCAGAAAAATGACTACAGAACACATTTATCCATGCTCATTTATTTTGTTGACCTAAAAAATAAACAGAGGTAAATGTGGAATACGTTTGTTTTAAATCTCAATGCCGCAAAAAGACATTGTAGAGATGTGTGTGTGTTAATATCTCACTTGCTCTCAAATGTGTCAATCAATTAAGCGTAATCAGTAAATGTATGATAATCCAGCGTCTGACCTCTGGGGTCATCCTACTGACAGTAAGTACATCGTATCCTGCTGTGAGGAAGTTAGCAATGTAGCTCTCCAGCTGGAACTCACACAGCCATTGGTAGATGGCCTCAGAGTCCTATAGATGGAGAACAGAGGGTTATCACACAGACACACAGACATGAACGGACGGACACACACACACACACACCATTATCAACTTACGCTGCCCACCGGGACCATGTCTGGACACATGAAGCCACTCTGCTCCCCCAACCGAGTACCACCCCAGACTTGACGACTCGGACCACCTGGGAGAGAGAGAGACAGAGAGAGACAGAGAGAGAGATTCCAACCTTTACTAAATGAAATGTTCACAGCAAGCATGAGGAAGGACTGAGGTGAAGGTGTATTATCTTGTAGATCTGAGGGGTTAGTCAACAGACCGATGTCAGATTACTGAAGCGTGCCTCTCTCCTCTCTCTTTCACATGGGACAATGGTTTTGATCCCACCCCCTCTCCTCCCTCGATCCAAACAGGTCAGGGCCCCCATCCCCCGATCCCTCTACAGCTGAGAGAGGTCTAGAACAAGACATAGGGGCCCCTCTGTACACACCTCATCAATCATCTACCCTACATCAAGGCAGAGACAGAGAGAGAGAGACAGAGAGAGAGGGACAGAGAGAGAGAGGGACAGAGAGAGAGAGGGACAGAGAGAGAGAGGGACAGAGAGAGAGAGGGACAGAGAGAGAGAGGGACAGAGAGAGAGAGAGAGAGAGAGAGAGAGGCACAGACAGAGGCACAGACAGAGGCACAGACAGAGACACAGACAGAGACAGAGACACAGACAGAGACACAGACAGAGACACAGACAGAGACACAGACAGAGACACAGACAGAGACACAGACAGAGACAGAGAGAGAGAGACAGAGAGAGAGAGACAGAGAGAGAGAGACAGAGACAGAGACAGAGAGAGAGAGAGAGAGGCACAGACAGAGGCACAGACAGAGGCACAGACAGAGGCACAGACAGAGGCACAGACAGAGACACAGACAGAGACACAGACAGAGACACAGACAGAGACACAGACAGAGACACAGACAGAGACACAGACAGAGACACAGACAGAGACACAGACAGAGACACAGACAGAGACACAGACAGAGACACAGACAGAGACACACAGAGAGAGACAAACAGAGAGAGACAGAGACAGAGAGAGAGAGAGAGAGAGAGAGAGAGAGACAGAGANACACAGACAGAGACACAGACAGAGATAGAGAGAGACACAGAGACACAGACAGAGACACAGACAGAGACACAGACAGAGACACAGACAGAGACACAGACAGAGACACAGACAGAGACACAGACAGAGACACAGACAGAGACACAGACAGAGACACAGACAGAGACACAGACAGAGACACAGACAGAGACACACAGAGAGAGACAAACAGAGAGAGACAGAGACAGAGAGAGAGAGAGAGAGAGAGAGGCACAGACAGAGGCACAGACAGAGAGAGAGTGAGAGAGAGACACAGAGAAAGACACAGACATAGGCAGAGACACAGACAGAGACACAGACAGAGACACACAGACAGAGACAGAAAGAGAGAGAGAGAGAGAGAGAGAGAGAGAGAGAGAGAAAGAAAGAGAGAGACACACAGAGACAGAGAGAGAGAGAGACAGGGAGGAGAGAGAGGAGAGAGAAACAGTACACTATCTAGAAGCTGAGTATAGCAGTAAAGAGGAACACAGCGATCAAACAGAGTTGAGAGTATATGAGATCTTTATCAGTTTACAAGACTACTGCCTAAACAGCGTTCTGTGATTTCATCAGACTAAATGTATCATGTTAAGGTTTTTCCCTGGTTAGTCTGTCCTTATGTTTAGTATATGTTTTTATATGCTGTTCCATGTTTCTAAAGAGGGAAGGGTAATAGTTAGTCTCTGATAATGCAGGCCAGCTGAGGAACTAGGGAGGAGCGAGGAATTCGGCTCGAGGTCAAGTCAACAGATTAAGTGAGAAGAAACCTCTGGGAGGGGGGCCAGAGTAGCCCACCACAACGACCCTCCTACTACAGTCCCATCTCACACAGAGGGGCCCACCACAATGACCCTCCTACTACAGTCCCATCTCACACAGAGGGGCCCACCACAACGACCCTCCTACTACAGTCCTATCTCACACACATACACTTCCAGGAAGGTTCTAGCATCAGGCAGGGCCATGACTACACCAGTGAGAGGAACCAACTAAGTTCCTGCCTAGCAACAGAGATGTATTGTCTGTCTAGATGTGTAAGGAGTTGCCCCCACTAGGAGGAGGGTGTAAATATATCTGCTGTATGACTCAGTGGGTGAATAAACTTGGTTTGAGATATTTCTAGTCATTCGTTTGTTCAGAACCTAACGATGGTAAACGTCTCCAGTAAAACTACAATCCCACTAAAGTAACAGAGTAATAACTAGAGAGATGGCAGATAATAACAAGGAAAAGCCAGGAGAACTGTCTTACCTCTCTCTCTGAGTCATAACCTCTCTCTCTTCTGCACCCTTTCTTTTTCTCATATTCAATTATCTACTGTCTTCTCCTTTAACCTATCTCCCTCTCTCTCTCCCTCTCTCCCTCCCTCTCTCTCTGAGTCATAACCTCTCTCTATGTATGTAAGTGGGAGAGAGTATGTTTGTCTGTCTCCTCCCATTTCTCTTACCCACGCCATCTCTCTGTCCTGTTTAAGTCTCTCCCTCTCCCTCCATGTTCTGTCCCCCTTCCATTTCCCTCCCTCCTCCCTCTCCCAGCTCCTGAGAAGCTGATAGTAGTTAGTTCAGGCCTTCCTCAACAGAACACCGTAAGCTGACAGAATACCCGCATCTCTATTCTCTCTCTCCTCTTGTCCTGTCCCGTACCCCCAGGTGAGACCAAAGACTAACTCCGCCCCCTTTTATTGCTTCTAAAAAGAGCTGAGCTTCTGTCTGTGTTCCAAATGGAACCCTATTCCCTTTATAGGGCACTACTTTTGGCCCTATTAAGGGACTAGGGTGCCATCTGGGACTGTTATGTTTTGCAGTGAGGTGAGTTGGTTTATAGTGAGGAGATCCGTTGTCTCTATTGGTTTGTGGAGAGGTAGGTTGCTGAGCAGAAAGCTGGTTTCTGTGTTGTTGATGTAGTGAGGTAAGCAGCTGTATTTCTTTCTCTCCCTCTCATTTGCCCTGTGGCTGTAGCTAGCTAGCTACTCTATGACCGTTTGCCCTGTGGCTGTAGCTAGCTACTCTATGACCGTTTGCCCTGTGGCTGTAGCTAACTAGCTACTCTATGACCGTTTGCCCTGTGGCTGTAGCTAGCTACTCTATGACCGTTTGCCCTGTGGCTGTAGCTAGCTACTCTATGACGTTTGCCCTGTGGCTGTAGCTAGCTACTCTATGACGTTTGCCCTGTGGCTGTAGCTAGCTACTCTATGACCGTTTGCCCTGTGGCTGTAGCTAGCTACTCTATGACCGTTTGCCCTGTGGCTGTAGCTAGCTAGCTACTCTATGACCGTTTGAACATCTTGTCCATGTTCTGTTATAATCTCCACCCGGCACAGCCAGAAGAGGACTGGCCACCCCTCAGAGCGTGGTTCTTCGAGGTTTCTTCCAAGGTTCCGGCCTTTCTAGGGAGTTTTTCCTAGCCACCATGCTTCTATATCTGCATTGCTTGCTGTTTGGGGTTTTAGGCTGGGGTTCTGTATAGGACTTTGTGACATCTGCTGATGTAAAAAGGGCTTTATAAATACATTTGATTGATTGATTGGCCTGGTATGGGCTAGGACAGGTGGAATTACCGCAGACTGATACCGCTCGTTTAACAGACAAAAATATATCTACCGAAAATTACAGACATTATTTCAAGCTAATGTCTCTGGGGTTGGTAGGGCAGAGTATATATTTTAAAATGGAGAAAGACAAGGAGGGTAGAGCTGAAGGGTCGCAGAAGAGAAGAGGGTAGAGCTGAAGGGTAACAGAAGAGAAGAGGGTAGAGCTGAAGGGTAACAGAAGAGAAGAGGGTAGAGCTGAAGGGTAACAGAAGAGAAGAGGGTAGAGCTGAAGGGTAACAGAAGAGACGAGGGTAGAGCTGAAGGGTAACAGAAGAGAAGAGGGTAGAGCTGAAGGGTAACAGAAGAGAAGAGGGTAGAGCTGAAGGGTAACAGAAGAGAAGA
>QNTS01001408.1:133081-149508 GCA_003317085.1 Hucho hucho
AGTCCACTATTACCACGTAACACAGTCCACTATTACCACGTAACACAGTCCACTATTACCACGTAACACAGTCCACTATTACCACGTAACACAGTCCACTATTACCACGTAACACAGTCCACTATTACCACGTAACACAGTCCACTATTACCACGTAACACAGTCCACTATTACAGTGCAACACAGTCCACTATTACCACGTAACACAGTCCACTATTACCACGTAACACACTCCACTATTACCACGTAACACAGTCCACTATTACCACGTAACACAGTCCACTATTACCACGTAACACAGTCCACTATTACCACGTAACACAGTCCACTATTACCACGTAACACAGTCCATTTTTATCTTGTAACACGTAACTGTGGTCTGTGAGTGTGTGTTCGTGTGTGTGTGTGTTCGTGCGTGTGTGTTCGTGCGTGTGTGTTTGTGTGTGTGTGTTCGTGTGTGTGTGTTCGTGTGTGTGTGTTCGTGTGTGTGTTCATGTGTTCGTGTGTGTGTTCATGTGTTCATGTGTGTGTGTGTTCGTGCGTGTGTGTGTTCGTGCGTGTGTGTGTTCATGTGTGCGTGTTGATTCGTGTGTGTGTTGATGCGTGTGTGTGTGTTCATGTGTGTGTGCATTGATGCGTGTGTGTGTGTGTGTGTGTGTTTTGATGCGTGTTGACGTGTGTGTCTGTTGATGTGTGTGTGTGTTGATGTGTGTGTGTGTGTGTGTACCTGCTCTCCGGCTGATGACCTCCACTACAGACGCAGGGAAGTATCCGACCCGGTCCGTTCCTCTCTGGTTGTCATGGATATGACCTTTCCACCGCCCGTCCGTGTGCTGCTCCAACACCTGAAATCGACCATTCATCGTTCAGCATTATAGCTCTGCTATTTGTGTGAATGTTCATTCTAAGGGGTTAGAGGGTCAACTTCTACCTGTTGAGCCACCTGAGTCTGTTGAGCCACCTGAGTCTGTTGAGCCACCTGAGTCTGTTGAGCCACCTGAGTCTGTTGAGCCACCTGAGTCTGTTGAGCCACCTGAGTCTGTTGAGCCACCTGAGTCTGTTGAGCCACCTGAGTCGTCACACTGAAGTCTAGGTCGCATTGATTAGTGCAACAATAACGACTTTCGTATTGACAAGATCAGTGCGTCCGTTCTCTTCAGTTTGGTGTGTGAACAGCACCCTGCTGGTGCTGCACACATAAAACCTCAACACTAGCTAGTATTGTACGCCTCATGTATCTCTGCACGAGTAACGGAAATGGGCTTACTAACATTCCAATGAGGGCAGATAGTGTACAGCACACACAGTCCTCACTGTGTATGTGCCAGGCCAGCTGACTGGATCCATGTTAGACATGCCCCAGGGCAACCTGCAAGGCTCTTCTCTGACCTATACACAACAATGGAAGAGCTAACACACACACACACACACACACACTCTGAGCGAGTCTTAACAAATGCCTGGAGGGGCCAAAAACAAATATTAGAGAGTTCTGACAGAGTAGCACAGTACACAACAACACACACACACACACACACACACACAATGGTGATGTCGCAAGCAATGGAATGCACTAACTAATGAATGACTGAACTTTTCTTTACCTACTAGGAAACATAGAACAAACTCCAACTCCTCTATAATTTCTTACAAGGGATACAGTCAATTACCCCTCAACATACCTCATACCACAATTACAAACCAACCATTGACAACTTAGAGTACACCAAATTACCCCAAAATGCCACACCTCACTCATAACCACAAACAAAACATACAGACTTACACACTAACGGTAGGGTACACCAAATTACCCTCAGACACTTCTAAAATAACTCACACCAAACATAACCCCAAACAGACCTGTAAAAACAAACTCACAAGTACATCAAATTACCCCTCACAACACAGCTACATCAAAATAGCAGTTCTTCTTGTTCAATCTTGTTCTGAGAGCAGCTCTGTCTGCCTAAAGAGCAGGAACAAACGGGATTGTTTATGTTTAGGCATGAAAACAAACCATGATGAGGTCTCCAGCGCGGAGGTTGAGGGCTGTAGGGTCATGAAGGTTCCAGTAGTCCTTCACAGCTCTCACCTGGAGAGACCCTAACGCTTCTAGACAGAGAGACAGACAGACAGAGAGACAGAGAGAGAATTACATTAAGACTAAATCAGAATGTTTACCAACAAAGCAGTCCTGGTAGTCCTGGGTGGATAACGTGGGGAAACGTCAACTGGAGAATGCATAGGAAACAATACACAAACCACCCTGGAGAAATATATAGAGGAACGACAGGTCCAGAAATCCAAGATAGTAACATCTGTATGTAGGAGAGGAGACCTCGTAATATTATCTTGATGTCCTTGCTGGCTGATGAGGTGGTGAACTGGTTGACGTTGTCCAGAGCTGTCTGGTTGTAGGTGTTACGCAGATTCACATCAATACCAGCCTAGGTGGACGGACACACACACAGACACACACAGAGTTAGTCTCTAACACACACGTATGCAAGCACACACACACACACACTCAGCCACTCTCACACACACACACTCCCCCAACTGAAGCTAGTATCATCAAAAATCACTTTCCAAAATCATGGGCATTAATATGGAGTTGGTCCCCCCTTTTGCTGCTATAACAGCCTCCACTCCTCTGGGAAGGCTTTCCACTAGATGTTGGAGCATTGCTGCAGGGACTTGCTTCCATTCAGCCACAAGAGCATTAGTGAGGTCGGGCACTGATGTTGGGCAATTAAGCCTGGCTCGCAGTCGGTGTACCAATTCATCCCAAAGGTGTTCGATGGGGTTGAGGTCAGGGCTCTGTGCAGGCTAGTCAAGTTCTTCCACAGAGATCTGGAAACACCTTTGGGATGAATTGGAACACCGACTGCGAGCCAGGCATTGCCGTTGTTGCTCCTAGACGTTTCCACTTCACAATAACAGCACTTAGTTGACCGGGGCAGATCTAGCAGGGCAGACATTTGACGAACTGACTTGTTGGAAAGGTGGCATCCTATGACGGTGGCACGTTGAAATTCACTGAGCTCTTCAGTAAGGCCAGTCTACTGCCAATGTTTGTCTATGGAGATTGCATGGCCGTGTGCTTGATTTTATACACCTGTCAGCAACAGGTGTGGCTGAAATAGCCGAATCCACAAATTGGAAGGGGTGTCCACATACTTTTACTTTTATAGTGTGTGTGTGTGTGTGTGTCAACCCCATCCCTTATTAAAGAACAACAACTCTCAACATCTCCCCTTTTCAAAAACAACACACTCTGTGCAGTACTTATATTGTGAGTGTGACTATCAGACTGGGTGCCAGTCTTCATGTGTCAGCCAACTGTAGCGATGTCTATAGAATAGCCCATTTTAAAGCTCCTTTGTCACGTTCCGATGAAAGTGTATACGCCACAAAAGTCACCCTATTCGCTATACTAGGTCCCCTTGTCAAAAGTAGTGCACTAAACAGGGAATAGGGTGTCATTTGGGACGTATGCCAGTATAGAGAGTTAGACGGTAGTGTTGGTCTTACGTCCAGCAGCAGACACACTACTTCAGTCTTGCCGTAGAGGGCAGCCTCGTGCAGACAGGTGCCAGCCTTAGTGGTTCTGTTGATGTCTATACCAGCCTTCAGTAGCACTCTGAGACGGGACACAAACAGACAGGAAGTTTAACACACACACAGACAGACAGACCAGACAGAGGAGCCCAGCTGTAGGAATGCGTTGAGCATCAGATCCAGACAGCTGTGTGTGGAGGAGGGCATCTGGGCTGGCGTCCCATGTGGTACACTATTCCCTACAGGATGCTCTACTTTTGACCAGAGACGCAACGTTGTGCACTATATGGGGATTATGGTGCCATTTAGGACACAAGCCTGGTATGGGGAGGGAACGTCAGAGAGATGGTTCTCAGACTCCCACACCACTGGGAATATAAGGGAGGGAAGGAGAGGGTAGAGGAGAAAGATGGAGGAGGAGAGAAGGAGGGGAGGGTAGAGGAGAAAGATAGAGGAGAGGGAAAATAAAAGGAATGAGAGAGGAAGAGGAGGGAGTGAGGACGAGGAGAGGGAGGAGAGAGGAAGAGGAGGGAGCGAGGACGAGGAGAGGGAAGAGGTGAGGAGTAAGGAGTAGAAATTGAGAGGGAGAGGAGATGAAAGGAGAGGAGAAGAGGAGGAGAGGAGATGAGAGGATATGAAAGGAGATAAAAGGAGAGGAAGTGAAGGAGAGGAGAGAGAGGAGGAGGAGAGAAGAGAGGAGATGAAAGGAGAGGAGGAGAAGGAGAGGAGATGAAAGGAGAGGAGGAGGAGAGGAGAGTGGAGATCAGGGGGAGTAAAGTGAAGGAGAGCTGGTAACTCAGCATCTTTAAAAGAGGTTTAATAATCACATTGGGCTGAAGTGAAAGGGAGAGATGTAATAATCACATTGGGCTGAAGTGAAAGGGAGAGATGTAATAATCACATTGGGCTGAAGTGAAAGGGAGAGATGTAATAATCACATTGGGCTGAAGTGAAAGGGAGAGATGTAATAATCACATTGGGCTGAAGTGAAAGGGAGAGATGTAATAATCACATTGGGCTGAAGTGAAAGGGAGGCTGCAAACTGACTCTTTTCTAAGGCCTTCTATCCCGCTGACCAGATATTTAAGCCCTCCATCCACAACAAAAAGCAACCATTAAAGTGGGAGAAATCTGTATGAGGAACCAAAGTCTCACAAATGTAGTAGAGAAGGTAGAAAAGTTGTACCCCCCCGTCTCTCTCTCTTTCCCATATATAACATGGCAGCCACATTCCCCAACAGAAGCAGAATGTGTAGGAGGGAAGGCTTATCCCGGGAATGTGGTGATTTAAGGCAGATGGGAATCATTAACAGCGTGTCAGAAACCCTTGAGGTTATGTGGTTTGAGGGTGGAGATCCCAGTTACGCAATGTCAACACACACGGTCAGGGACAGTCACTCCTCTCACCTGATGATGTCTTTGTGTCCATTGCGAGCGGCCAGGTGAAGGGGCGTATTGGAGGAGGCATTGTCTAAACCGTCTAGCCCCTCCCTCTCCAACAGAGCTACCACCATGTTGCTGTTCAATAACAACTGAGCAACCTGAGAGAGAGAGAGAGAGAGCGAGAGAGAGAGAGAGAGAGAGAGAGAGAAGGGTGTAGAGGTATAGAAGCAGTGAAGAGTAAAGGAGTGAAAGAGAGAGAGAGACATAAAAACAGAGAGATGAGCCTAGTATCAGTGAAAGTCCAAATGGATAGATTTAATTTGTGTATTACATACATGCATGTTTTATGGGCCAACATAAACCCTGCCCAGCAACTGTCCACGCACTGGCTGTCTAAAGATACCACTGCTACAGTAACTAAGACCCTAACTGTAAGAGAGAGGGGGGAGGACCGACCACAGTAACAAAGACCATAACACACAGAGAGAGACAGAACATCGTTACAACACTGTATATAGACATAATATGGAACTTCTGTGAGTGTAATGTTTACTGTTAATTTCCCATTCCAATAAAGCCCCTTGAAGGAAGGAAGGGGGGGGAAGTGTGTGAGAGAGAGAGAAAGAGAGTGAAAGAGAGAGAGAGACAGAGAAAGAGAGAGAAAGAGAGAGAGAGACAGAGTGTGAGAGGAAGAGAGAGAGAGTGTGAGAGGAAGAGAGAGAGAGAGAGAAGAGAGAAAGAAAGAGAAACTACAGTAACAAAGACCTTAACTGACTCAGCCTGTTCTGCTATTCACAGGGCCAGAAGATTACACAGGCATGTGTGTGTGTCTTGCGTGTGTTTGCGTGCATGTCTGCATGTGTGTGTGTCTGTCTTGCGTGTGTTTGCGTGCATGTCTGCATGTGTGTGCGAATTCAACTTTGGCTAAATCTTAATTACTGGGGCAGCTATACATTTAATGACAAGACAGCCACAACTGTGACAGAGAAACATACTGCAAAATCCATTTAAATTCCTTTTACTAGTGTGTGTGTGTGTGTGTGTGTGTGTGTACAATACATCAGTGTGTGAGTGTGTGTGTGTGTGTCCTTGCCTGTCCAGAGAGCAGAACTGAAACCCATGGCCCGTTAGTTAATCTGAGCTCTGTGAGATGTTTGACAGAGCCCTACCCCCTCTATCCATCACACACCCTCTCTGAGACACTCCACACAAATACACACTCCACACACATATACACACTCCACACACACACATATTCTTTAGTAAAGGTTGAATAGTCTATTGTTCAGCTATTAGCCCCCCTGCCCAACTCGCAACACATGGATGTCTGTTTGTCGAGAGCAAAACTTTATTTTCAGTCAAAAATAATTTTTCTGAAAGCAAAAACGAGGCTTTAAAGTAAAAAAATAATAATCTAATATTTTGTAATAGAGCGCAAAATGATGTGCATTTTATTCCCCAAAATATTTAGAGAACAAAAAAATGTATTTAAAAACAAAACTCAAATTTTGGCAGTTTTTTGAGTGTCAGTTTGGCCACAACCAATACAGTTCAGCCTTTCTTTCTGACACAAAGGAAGTCATAGCGGACACCTACGAAGAAGGACTGTGTGATGATGGCATCTTTTTGCTCGGCAAAAATACTCTGTTCTTGCTCCCGTCTCTCGTCCACATTGATACAAATCATAAATTGATAAGGTACTAAGATGTATAATGTCTCCATCAAATCGAATAAGTTATTTTTACTTTTTTATTCTGACTTATTCGTAGACAAATGTTCAATGATGTATGAAACTGGAGTTGATCTTCATCAACTGGTAAAACATAAATAATGAAGCAGGTTAATAGACATTTCATTTAACTTTTAATTCCAGTGCTTTTTTTCAAGATACAACAGGTAAGAATATTATTTTGTATACATATTGCATATTTCCCATCACCTAATGAACAACCACAATACCAGTCTGGTGTTAAGCTTCCTGTGCTGTATTGACATATCCTGAAAATGACATCTGCTGCTTTATATTGAACGATCATATCTCAGCTACTGTATCTACAAAAAATAAGCTATTTTCTTTACTTTCACAGTGCGAGCTGATCAAGGGGTTGAAAATGTAGATATTGCCAGATGTATGTTCACTGTCTGAGGAACAGGCCGTGGAAGCTTTATTGCTGTGTCCATAACCAGAGGTAATTAAACTGTTCTGTGTTCTTTTTCTCTCTTCATCTCTGCCTGTCTTGTTGTACATGGAACCTGTCTCACATATATAGTTTGGAGGAAGAAGGCTACCTTGCCCTGTCGAATTCTATCCACCTCTTCTGTGTGGGATATGTGTTCCTACCTCGTCTGCGGGCAGATCTGCAGAATTTCACAGAGAGTTGGAATAATCACCCTTTAAGTACAGAGGCGAACCTGACACCTCACCAGCTGTTGCCTTAGCACTACACCATTGATTCAAATGATCAAGTCATCATCATCAAGCGGTATTTATGCATTCATTTGTGATCTGGTATTGTAAAAGTCTAATAATGACAGTATCTTCTATTGTTTGTCCTTGTGTCTGTTTTTCAGCATAAAGTACTCTGTAGCCACTTAGTGTGGACACCAGGTGAGACCACACACACACACAACAGTCGCTCTCTTTCACTTCATCCCTCTCCCTCTTCTCCCTGAATCCTCTAGGTTATATCAGCTGTGTCGGTGAACCCCTCCCGCATCTGAACTGGCTGACACAGAGGGCACAGCATGATCATAGGTGAGAGGTCACTTAGTCGGGTCAACAGGAAGTATTATTAAAGAGATGCTTTACATTGAAATACAGATAGAGATGTAGTAGTCCCAGAGTTAATGATCCCAGGTCAGTTTATATTATACAGGGAGTATTATTAAAGAGATGCTTTACATTGAAATACAGATAGAGATGTAGTAGTCCCAGAGTTAATGATCCCAGGTCAGTTTATATTATACAGGGAGTATTATTAAAGAGATGCTTTACATTGAAATACAGATAGAGATGTAGTAGTACCAGAGTTAATGATCCCAGGTCAGTTTTGCATTTCACCTCCTGATTATTATGATGACTGACCGTGTTAGGAGAAAAAAAACGAAGCTTAATAATGCTCTCTCTCTATCCATCTGTCTCTCGTCTGGAGGTATGTTTTGATGTGAGAGAGGAAGCCAGTCATCGCCACCTCACCCGCGCTTAAGATAACCTTCGGGCCAACTGGGGGCCCAAAGCTGGTTAGATGACACCACTAGATACACTGTAATTGTGATGAACTGAGAGAATATTAGAGGTGAACACCGTTGAAGTGTATAATTGTAATACATACATACATACATGCAGACACAGCATCATTCAAAGAATGGAGTTTGATACACCTGGTATTGGATATGACTGAAAAAGAATGTCTCAGAGATTCATACCTGAACTGCACCTGTATTTGCCAAGGAAGAGTACATGATCAGTGAATATATTCAATGTACAGGCTACAATGTGGGGATCTCATGTGTGGTAATAACTACAGTACATGTATATAGGACTTGCATCCTTGGCAAAATAAAGCTATTATATTCTACTCAATCCATAGGCTTCATTAATGCCATTCAGACTTGAAGTTGATACAACAACTATGATAGCTGAGGTTTACAGATTGGTATGAATATTAGTTCAGAACCTAACGTTTTAGGGTCCATACACAGATCGGCTACATACTGTAGCTAGCTACACATCATAGGCATACAGTTATTTGTATCCCCACTACACAATAAGCAAGTAAATAGTTAGCTAGATACGTTACTTCAGATGCATTGCACGGCAAGGCAAGCTTAAACAATTTACATTCAATTTGCAGTAAATGCTTTAGCTAGCTAGATTCTTTGCATCCACTGTTTCCAAAGATGACAGCCTGGTTTGCTGGTTTTCACAGGAGTCCCTAAAACATTAAACAACACGAATTCCAATTTCATACTCAAGTCATAACATTAGCTAGCTAGCTGGCTAATTTTAGCTAGTCAGCTAACTTGCTAAATAGTGATTTTTGTAAATTTACTTTATGACAAAAAAATATGCACTATCGTTTGTCTCTACATTAACTAACATATTCCTCTCAATTGTAAATGTTTTGCTTGACTCGTTATGACGTTATAATTACTTATATTTGCTTCCCTGTAATGTTTTGTCAGCCATCTTTGCTGAAGAAAGTCACCAGGGACGGGTGGCTCGCGTCAAATTCGTCATTGGAACCACTCGATATGATTGGTCATATAAAAACCTTGGGACTCAAATGCATAATGAGTGCTCTAACTCCCCCTTGTGGTGGTCTGGAGCAATGAAGGTGTAACGCGGTGTAACATTTAAAGGAGGAACCACTGTACATCTATCTACAATGATGGCTGCAATAACTTGATGACCCTTCACATACCTAACCATTTCCTTGGCTCTCTTGTAGAGTGTATCCATTGTTTTCAGTGCCATGATGTCCTTGAGCAGCAGATTCAATACATGAGCAGCACAGCCAATGGGTGTGATGTGAGGGTAGGACTCCTCCACTTTAGACCAAGCAGCCATCATGTTCGCAGCATTGTCTGTCACCAGTGCAAATACCTTCTGTGGTCCAAGGTCATTGATGACTGCCTTCAGCTCATCTGTCAGGTATTGACCAGTGTGTCTGTTGTCCCTTGTGTCTGTGCTCTTGTAGAATACGGGTTAAGGGGTGGAGATGATGTTAATTATTCCTTGCCCACGAACATTCGACCACCCATCAGAGATGATTGCAATAGTCTGCTTTCTCTATGATTTGCTTGACCTTCACTTGAACTCTGTTGAACTCTACATCCAGCAAATTAGTAGATAAAGCATGTCTGGTTGGAGAAGTTTATGCTGGGCGAAGAACGTTCAGAAATCTCTTCCAATACACATTGCCTGTGAGCATCAGAGGTGAACCAGTTGCATACACAGCTCGAGCAAGACAGTCGTCAGCATTTCTCTGACTACGTTCCTTCATTGAGTCCAAAAAACATCTGATTCCAGGAGGACCATGAGCTGTTGCTATCGATAAGGTGTCTGATTCATCATTTTCACCTCAAATAGAAGTAGAGGGACTTTTTTTGTCAGAGGTTGCTTGTTGTGAGTGCTGAGGGAACTTTATGCACTTGGAAAGATGATTCTGCATCTTTGTTGCATTCTTCCCATATGATTTGGCACAGTATTTGCAAATGTACACAGCTTTTCCTTCTAGATGAGCTGCAGTGAAATGTCTCCACACATCAGATAGTACCTGAGGCATTTTCCTGTAAAGATTAGATTTTTTTTTGAAAAAAACCCCAATACAATTCCATGTACAGATAAATAGTTAAGCAGTTAGATTAGACAACTCCTTTGTAAGATAAATGTTTTAAAATGAAACATGTATGGAAACAGGTGAATTAACACTCCTCAATTAGCAGGTACAAGCAAGCTAAAACCCACGTGGTAGCAAAAACTAGCAGAAATTGTTAACAAGTTAGAAATGATTTAAAAACACACTTTGCTGTAGGCTACTATTTACTAGTTAACAAAAGATCATGTATGTCATATAAAATATATTCACCCCACCCAGTATTGTAATCAAAACTTACCAGAAAGCATTTAGTCCATGACTCAGACAGTGTTGTAGTGTGGGCTCAATAGCATCTTAGTGTGCAAGATCTTGAGAGTCAGCTGTACATGTGATGGAAGAATGCACTGTGCATGCAGAGGGTTGCAATTCCATTGAATTGGGGATAGTGTAACCAAAATATGCCACAAGACCTAGAATTGCCTTATGTGTATCCCACAAAAAAGGTTCACTGTTATAATCTAACTTTTTTGATGAATTTAAGCAAAATTCCCAAAATTCCCGGGCTTAACTTCCCATGGAAAACTTCTGGAAATTTCCCACAAAGTTTCAGACCCTTTGCAACCCTACTCCACACACAAATACACACTCCACACACATACATACATACACACACACACACACAATCCACACATAAATATACACACACAACACATATATACACACACACACACACACACACACACACACACACACACACACACACCCACTTATACTGGCCTTCGATCACTGTTGTGTGTGTGGGTTAAAAAGGGTGGTATTGTACATAAACAGCACATAGCTACAGTATATTAACTAATATATATATATAAATATATGAACATAATGCACTGTACACCCCAGAGGAGGCTGGTGGGTGGAGATATAGGAGGACGGTCTCATTGTAATGGCTGGAACGGAATGAATGTGCCATTTTCTGTTTTACTTCTGGGGCCAGGAAGGAAGCGAAGTCTCCTCCCTCGCAAACGGAAAGTCTAGGCCAAACCCCTTCCTTCTGGTAATTTCACCCGTGTTTATCATGGCCAAAAAGGACAGTTTTATTATATAGCTAATTTAGACTTTGTGGCTGTGGAATCTAGTGGAATTCGTTCATCATCCAGGCTTGAAAATCACAGCACGAGATTAAGCACCACCTTCACCCAATCCTGATTCGTCCAAAATAATCAATGATGAAAACCCAAAACCAGGAACTGCTTGTAATCACATAATTCTATGTGAGCATTGACAGATTCTCTCCATTTCATCTGTCCACGAGAATCTGTCCACGAGAGATTTCATCCATTACAATAAGCCCATCCTCCTGTATATCTGCCCACCAGCCTCCCCTGCCACACACACACCTTCTGCTACCAGACTCTTATTATACTGGTCAGTTTATATACTGCCCCCCCATCCCCAATACATGTGTAAATATTGGACTATTAATTGTGCCTTCCTGTATTATACTTATGATAAAAAAGTTATTATATTCTACTGAGCCATTTACTTTACATTCGTATTATTTTTTTTATTTATTATTTATTACTGTTGTTTCATTGTCGCGAAGAAACCTGCAAGTAAGCAATTAGTTGGATGACGTATACCATGTGTATCCTGTACAAAACTTGAAACTTGTCTCACCTCGAGTCTGCCAAACTCACAGGCCAGGTCCAGAGGGGTCTTGTTGGCCTTGTTCACCAGACAGGGATTAGACTGGTGCTGGAGTAGCATCTCAGACTGATGGAGAGAGAGGGGGGAGGAGAGAGAGGGAGAGAAAGAGGGCGGGATGGAGAAAGAGAGAGACCGAGAGAAACGATAAGAGAGCGATAAAGACAGCATGAAAAAAAGAGAACACGTGAATAAATATCATCCTTAAATAGATACACATGAAAACTCCCTTCCCTCAAGCATCTCTGTGGTTTATCTTCTTCTACAGAGACGTGAGCTCCTCAGGGCGACACCAGCACCAGTCCTTACAAGGGCTTCTATTACAGAGAAATACCTCTGGCTTTGTTTCTGTCCCTGCTTTGTCACATCACAATACCTCAGAACTCTCCATGACCAGGTATGCTGCTGTGCGTGTGAACCCACCTCTCAGGTAGACTCACTACCTGGGTGTTAAAGACACTAAATACACACATTCCTTCTCTCTCCCAGTTAGTCTCAAAACTTCACTCAGGGAATGTGTTATAAGATCCATTGCTGACCTGATCACATCACGTAGTATCTTTCACTCACTGACCCCCTAACACACACACACGCACGCACGCACACACACGCACGCACGCACGCACACGTTACACCTGGAAACACTATACAGACACTGACTGACTCTTACTTGTGTGTAGTCCGGACAAATATTGAACCATCTCTCTGAGTTGATTATTATTATTATTATTTCATGCACCTGGTCGTGTTTAACTATTCTTGCGGGGACCAGAAGTTCCCACAAGAATAGTAAACAAAAAAAATTGTTGGTAAACAAACAAAATTTGTCCCCATAAGGTCAAATGCTATTTCTAGGGGGTTTAGGGTTAAGGTTAGAATTACGTTAAGGGTTAGAGTTAAGGTTAGGGTACGGGTTAGGGAAAATAGGATTTTGTGTGTGTGTGCGCGCATGCGTCTCTCTGCGTATGTTTGTGTGTACTCACCACCTGGTAGTGTCCGTACTGTGCAGACAGGTGTAGAGGTATGTGTCCGTCCTGTGACAGTGTGTTAACAGAGGCTCCAGCTCTCAGCAGCAGCAACACAGAGTCAGCTTTACCCTGCCACGCTCCATAATGGAGCGGACGCATTCCTAGAGAGAGAGAGAAAGAAAGAAAGAGAGGGGGAGGACGAGAGCCAGTAAGTTAGAAGATTGAAAATTTAAAAGGGGCAATGTGGGATAGTTTATTTTATTAAAATTTAAAGGGGCAATGTGGGATAGTTTATTTTATTAAAATTTAAAGGGGCAATGTGGGATAGTTTATTTTATTAAAATTTAAAGGGGCAATGTGGGATAGTTTATTTTATAAAAATTTAAAGGGGCAATGTGGGATAGTTTATTTTATTAAAATTTAAAGGGGCAATGTGGGATAGTTTATTTTATTAAAATTTAAAGGGGCAATGTGGGATAGTTTATTTTATTAAAATTTAAAGGGGCAATGTGGGATAGTTTATTTTATTTTTATACCAAAAGTGGCAGAGTGACCGCTTTGTCCTTTTTTTACAATCACGGATTTACCCTTTAATGACTTGTATTACTTAAGAGCTTATAACCTCTCACCATTAATGTCTTTGATGTCCACAGTGGCCTGAGCCTCCAGTAGTAGAGACAGCAGCTCAGTGGTGCCTGTTAGAGCTGCATGGTGTAACGCTGAAAATCTAAGAGAGAGAAGAGGGGGGGAGAGAGACAGACAAAGACAGAGAGACAGAGACAGAGACAGAGAGAGAGACAGACAAAGACAGAGAGACAGACAAAGACAGAGAGACAGACAAAGACAGAGAGACAGACAAAGACAGAGAGACAGAGAGAGCGAAGGGGAGGGAGAGAGAGTCCATTGTCACACTACTACTAATTTGCTGGGAATATTCTAGAAGCTTGTACAGCCTCCATACTGGAGGCTGTACAAGAGCAGGGTATTCCAGACAACAGCCAACTGTTGAAATACTGCCAGCCTGTTCCAGCCCCAACCTTAAACCAAGGACCAGGTCCAAACACCTGGGAACAAACTGACCAAGGTGCATCCCAAACGGCACCTTAGTCCTTATATGGGCACTACAAAAGCAGTGCACTACGCAGGAAATAGGGTGCCATTTAAGATGCATGCCAAGAACTACAACATCCATAATAATTTAGTATGAACAAGTTGAAAAAAAAAAATGTGAAAATCAACTCATGATTGCAAGTAATATTTCTACTCAAATATAGTAGGGTGCCGTGAAATGCTCTCATGTTGTGTGTGAGTGTATGTGTGTGTGCGTCAGGGTACTGGTTGGCTGAATGACTTGAGTAAGGACAGTGATGCAGCACACACGCACTTGGAGCTATCCTTCTATAATAAACTCGGCAAAAAAAGAAACGTCAATTTTTCAGGACCCTGTCTTTCAAAGATCATTCATAAAAATCCAAATAACTTCACAGATCTTCATTGTAAAGGGTTTAAACACTGTTTCCCATGCTTGTTCAATGAACCATAAACAATTAATGAACATGCACCTGTGGAACGGTCGTTAAGACACTAACAGCTTACAGACGGTAGGCAATTAAGGTCACAGTTATGAAAACTTAAGACACTAAAGAGGCCTTTCTACTGACTCTGAAAACACCAAAAGAAAGATGCCCAGGGTCCCTGCTCATCTGCGTGAACGTGCCTTAGGCATGCTGCAAGGAGGCATGAGGACTGCAGATGTGGCCAGGGCAATAAATTGCAATGTCCGTACTGTGAGATGCCTAAGACAGCGCTACAGGGAGACAGGACGGACAGCTGATCGTCCTCGCAGTGGCAGACCACGTGTAACAACACCTGCACAGGATCGGTACATCCGAACATCACACCTGCGGGACAGGTACAGGATGGCAACAACAACTGCCCGAGTTACACCTGGAACGCACAATCCCTCCATCAGTGCTCAGACTGTCCTCAATAGGCTGGACTGAGGGATTGTAGGCCTGTTGTAAGACAGGTCCTCATCAGACATCACCGGCAACAACGTCGCCTATGGGCACAAACCCACCGTCGCTGGACCAGACAGGACTGGCAAAAAGTGCTCTTCACTGATGAGTTGCGGTTTTGTCTCACCAGGGGTGACGGTCGGATTTGCGTTTATCGTCGAAGGAATGAGCGTTACACAGAGGCCTGTACTCTGGAGCGGGATCAATTTGGAGGTGGAGGATACGTCCTGGTCTGGGGTGGTGTGTCACAGCATCATCGGACTGAGCTTGTTGTCATTGCAGGCAATCTCAACGCTGTGCGTTACAGGGAAGACATCCTCCTCCCTCATGTGGTACCCTTCCTGCAGACTCATCCTGACATGACCTTCCAGCATGACAATGCCACCAGCCATACTGCTCGTTCTGTGCGTGATTTCCTGCAAGACAGGAATGTCAGTGTTCTGCCATGGCCAGTGAAGAGACCGGATCTTACAGCGGAGTCACGCGTACATATAGTTTACGTACGGGTGGTCGCGCAAATCAAACACACCATCTCTACCAACTGAGCTAGAGAACCACACACACCGTACACCACAGAATAAAGCTAGGTTTATTTAATATCCTAAATTCTGCCATGGGGAGTTTTGTGCAGTGAATCTGTGATGGTGGGTGGGAATGGGGGCTCTCGAGTGGTGCAGCGGTCTAAGGCACCACATCTCAGTGCTACAGGCGTCACTACAGACCCTGATTCAATCCCGGTCTGTATCACAACCGGCCGTGATCGGTAGTCCCATAGGGGGGTGCACGATTGGCTCAGCGTCGTCCGGGTTAGGGGAGGGTTTGGCCTGGGGTATGCCATCATTGTAAAATAAGAATTTGTTCTTAACTGACTTGCCTAGTTAAATAAATAAAACTAGGATTGAGTCATGGTCCCAAATAGTACCCTATTCCTCTATGGTCTTGGTGAAAAGTAGTGCCCTATATAGGGACTAGGGTGCCCTTTGGGAGAGTATAACCGTATCTAACTGGTGATCTACAGATTGGAAGTTTCATTGTTTTGACCTGCCTGGTACTTAGTCAGATAAACATCCATATCAACTATGTCTCATCTGTCTGTGTTCACTCCTATAAATCCCCCCCTCCCTCCTATCTCTCTCCATGCTGAGTGAGTGTTGACTTAGGGTGACTGGTCCCTGTTTGTTCACCTCCCACTTCTTCCTTGTGGTCCCTCAGCACCACTATCATATATCACACCCCCCTCTCTCTTAAAAAAACATGCAAGCACACACACACTGTATCTGGTCTGTCTGTATACAGGTGTGACTGGGTGGTGAGTAAGTCTACAGTGAGAACCGACCACAACAGGGATCCACAGTTAAAGATGAAGACCATATCAGATCTAGTGTTAGAGTAACTTTTCCTCCAGACATTGATTGCATTCCTCTGAGCCAACTAAGTGCAGAGAGAGGAAAAACCTCAGCTATGCAAAC
>QNTS01001408.1:157309-168581 GCA_003317085.1 Hucho hucho
GGCTTGCGTCTTTTACCTGCAGGCTTGCGTCTTTTACCTGCAGGCTTGCGTCTTTTACCTGCAGGCTTGCGTCTTTTACCTGCAGGCTTGCGTCTTTTACCTGCAGGCTTGCGTCTTTTACCTGCAGGCTTGCGTCTTTTACCTGCAGGCTTGCGTCTTTTACCTGCAGGCTTGCGTCTTTTACCTGCAGGCTTGCGTCTTTTACCTGCAGGCTTGCGTCTTTTACCTGCAGGCTTGCGTCTTTTACCTGCAGGTTTGTGCATATGGAGAAGGTGGCATGTAAGGCCAGTGAGTGTTGTACGTTTTGTCTGCCTCCCCCTCTGCCTGCCCGCTCCTCTGCCCGCCCCTCTGCCCGCTTGTCAGTGTAAACAGAGAGACATAGTAGAAGACAGGAGAAGGGGGGAGCGGATGGATGGATGGAGGATCTGTTGATGCAGCTGGACTCTTCACAGCAACAGGCCTTTTTTTAACCAAACAACTGAAATACAAGTCTAATGATGGCCTGTTATTTGTGTTTTTTTTCCGATGACATGTTTGCACTTAAATAAGATGTCAGACTAAACTCCTTTAGTCCTTCATTAGTTGACGGAGGACATTTTCCCCAAATTCTTGCCACATGTTTAAATAGCCAACAGTATGAATTCTTCCATTTGGACAAGACAACCACTCTCGCTTATTCAGATGACAATAAATCACTAACATGGACAAGAAGCAACATTGGCTAGCTAGAGAATGAATAACCCAGCAATATGTAAATATAATAGGCTAATAACAATTATAAACCCGGGGGGTGCCGACTGGCTGACAGACCGTATGCCCGTGGTATACGGTCTGATGGCAAAACATTTCTTTTTACTACTCTAATTACATTGGTAACCAGTTTATAATAGTAATAAGGCACCTTGGGGGTTTGTGATATATTACCAATATACCACGGCTAAGGGCTGTGTCCAGGCACTCCGCGTTGCGCCTAAGAACAACCCTTAGCCGTGGTATATTGGCCATATATCACACCCCTCGAGCCTTATTGCTTAAATACAGGCTAGTAGTTAACTTCACCCATAAATCACTTATTGTATTATTCACTTCAGCCTTAAAATAATTGCTTTCACCCATTTAATCTCTATAGGCCTGAGCACAGCCAGTAAAAACTACTCTCTCTGGACCAATACATCTTACTGTGGTTAAAGAAGTCGGCCTACATAATAAAACCAAAAAGTTTCATTCTTTCTGAATTCAACTGGAAGCCTGCAACATCTACAAATATAATAGGTACATTTGGTTAATAATAGCCTAGCCTAGAATCCACAAAAATAAAAAAATAAATAAAAGAATCGACCATGCTTTTTCAAAGACATACAAAATGCACTGCAAATGACCGCAATGGAAAAAAGCAATCTAACAAGGACAGAACAATTACAGGAAAGGAGGTTGAGAGACGGACAAACGTAGATCACCGCTCAGACAAGTACACAGTTTACACTTTCGTCCACAGGCATGGGAAATTATCTAATCAAATCTTGTCACATGCGCCAAATACAACAGCTGTAGACTACACAATAACGAGGCTATATACAAGGAGTACCGGTACCGAGGCCATGTGCTGGAGTACGAGGCAGTTGAGGTAATATGCACATGTAGGTAGGGGTAAAAGTGATAGAATCGTACACATTCTGTCCTGTAAGCCACATCTTATAATGAGTTTATAATTATTTCCTTTTCATTGGAGTAGTCAAAAGCACTGCACTAGAAAGGGAATAGGGAGCCGTTTGGGACACAGACATTGTCCTCTCGTTGTCCTCTGCAGGTCTCTGTGTATAGTTGCAGACAAGCAGCACAGGCTTTGTTCCAGCACAATAACTCCATCATTACCAGAAAAGACTTAATCATCTGAATAAAAGTGAAGGGAGAGAAAGAAAGAACAAAACAGAGAGAAAGAGAAGAGAATTAGAGTTCAAGGAGAGTTCATGTGTCTACCAAACTCTTGTTTGGCCTTGTCCTGATTATTCTAGTTTGCGTGTCTGTTAGTTGGGTTGTTTTTCTGCAGTGTATCTGTAAACAAGTTTGGTGAAACAATGCTGTCTGAATTCTACCTCAGAGGGGTTCGAGACTGAGTCAAGACAGAGACCAGAAAAATGGGAGTCCAATTCAAGACCGTGATTGTAATTTTGTCAAATCACCACCACCGAGTTCAAAATGTCCAGTAGTTCTGTGTTCATATTTCAGAACAAATAGATTATTTTGAAATTCAAAAAAACAGTGAAACAATTGTCGGCAGAGGAAAAAAAGAGCCACTCTACAAATGACTAGTAACCCAATCATAGTGGGGAACAATGGGCCTTCTACTCCTTCAGAGAAGGGCTAAGGATTTATCAAATAATGATTAGAATAATATAATAATTATATTATTATTTTCATTGATGTTATGATTTAACACTCTAGAGGAAAAAAATCCAATCATGATTTGTCTTTGCTGATCTCTGGGGAGATAAATCTAGCTCGCTAAGTCAGCCATTGGCTAGACCAGTGGTTCTCAATCCTGGTCCTGGAGACCCAAAGGGGGGCACATTTTTGTTTTTGCCCTAACACTACACACCTGATTCAAATCATCAAAGCCTTTTGATGAGTTGATAATTTGAATCAGCTGTGTATTGTTAGGGCAAAAACAAAAATGTGCCCCCCTTTGGGTCCCCAGGACCAGGATTGAGAACCAGTGGGCTAGACCATCAGAAGCTAGATAAAAGGCATCTGCCATTCAACTGTATTAGTGCACATTTTGGAGTGACAGTGGAATCAATCAATCACATGTTGACTTAATGGTTGGGACCGTTTCAACAAAAACATCTCCCTTCTTGAAGGCCAACAGGTCACTGAGCAATAGCGAGCAGTCGTTTTCCCACGGACTAGCTAGCTAGCTTTTGTTGTCGGCTAGTTTACACCGGCTGCAGCAGGTGTTATCAAAGACGAAGTTGTTGTTGCTAATTTGTTAGCTTCTCCCTTTTCAAGAATAACTTTCAACAAGAAGTTAAGTTTCAAATGATCATTATCTGGCGAGTAAACCTGTGTTTTCTATTGCAGCGCGCTTGCTGTTAAGCCATCTCTTTGAAAATAACGTGTGTGAAACGTTGCATTTAAAGTGGAACTGACAGCATTTTTGAAACATGCTCTGGAGAGGTGAAGGTTGAGTCATGCGTCCTCCGAAAACATGACCCGCCAAATCACGCTCCTTAACAGCCACCCGCTTAACCCGGAGGCCAGCTGCACCAATGTGTCGGAGGAAACACCGTTCAACTGACGACCAGTCAGCCTGCAGGCGCCCGGCCCACCACAAGGAGTCGCCAGAGCGTGACGAGCCAAGTAAAGCCCCCCCCGGCCAAACCCTCCCCTAACAACGCTGGGCCAATTGTGCGCCGCCCTATGGTACTCCCGGTCACGGTCGGTTGTGATACAGCCTGGGATCAAACCCGGGTCTGTAGTGATGCCTCAAGCACCGCGATACAGTGCCTTAGACCACTGCGCCAATCGGGGGGCCCGAAAACATGACAATATTAAAATCTGTTCATATACACCCCCATTAAGTGGTCTGACAAGCAACCATTTACTGTATCTAGCTAGCTAACACTAGGATCCGTGTTTTAGCTGGCTACATAAATAGATACACTAGCCACGTTATGACTGACTTGTGATCATTGCCCTTGCCAATTTGATTGTATTGACATTCCCAGCCTTAGTTACATTCATCCATTTTTGTCCAGAATATTGAGTAATTGAAACTGAAACAGTGCATCCCAAATGGAGGCAGCAAACAACGTACCAGGCCAGCTGTGATTTACAACCTGATAGCAATAGCTTTGGGGAATAACAAATGTTTTGGTGAATTATATGAATTATGCAGTGAACTGCATCCATCTATTCTGCCAACAATGCCTTAGTGTACGTCATGGAATGTTGAGTCTAATAGGTTCTATTTTTAAAACCTCTTATAAAAAGTTGCTTTTGTAGCATTAACTGGGAATTGGATATTTTTTTACTGATTTTATGATTGTCTGTTTATTTCATATCTGCAAAGTAGTTCAAACGCTGTCAGTTCCACTTTAATATCTTTTCATCTTTAGGTCACCATTTACTTTGTGTGCTAAAAGTATTTTTTGTGCAATGGTTTTTCAGATTTTCACTCAAAATCACACTTTTTTTTAACAGAAAGAAAATACAAAAAATTTGATGTCTAAGTCCACAACAATGCTTAAAAGACATCAATCTGATTGGGTGGGCCAGTCGCGCTGTGTGGGCCAGTCGCGCTGTGTGCGCAGCGCACATGAATATATTTCATGTGCTTTGCGATTGTGTAGGCTACTTTGTGCATGATGTCTCTATTGTATTACATAATTTATCAACCGTATATCTCCACTGCTTTGATACGCATCAATAGGGATTAAGAAGTGAGTATACGCAATGCCCACTGAAAGAAAAGAAGTGGGTATACGGCTTATACCTGCGTATAGCGTCCACTACACCACTGGCCCTTTGCACTTTTTGTAAAACACACTCTCCTACATGAGTGTGCTGTTATTACGGTTGCTGTCCTTTCAGAATCACGAAACTGTCCCACACTGAAGGCCTATAGGTTCACCACTGAAGGCCTATAGGTTCACCACTGAAGGCCTATAGGTTCACCACTGCGCAAATATGTATATAATAGATATAAAGGCTGTTAACATACTATATTAATGTTTAAAGAAAGGAGTGTATATATTTGGCCTGGTGAAGTGGTTTTATGTGCTGACTGAATGGAACTGATAATGATTAGTTTTTTCACTCTGCTGGTCTCGGGAAGAAATTACAAGTCCTCACTGTCTGAGACGAGTCAATACCGAGTACAAATGTATCCGACACCAAGACCGAGACACTCAATATGCGGTCTGGAGACCTGACTCGAGTACTACAACACGGCAAACCGGAGTTAAAACCAACCAAGTCCGCAGGTGAGATCTGCATGACAATATCTGATATGAGTTAGCTTACATGGGGAGGCAGGTAGCCTAGTGTTTAGAGCGTTGGACTAGTAACCGAAAGGTTGCTAGATCGAATCCCCGAGCTGACAAGGTATGAATATATTGTTCTGCCCCTGAACAAGGCAATTATCCCACTGTTCCTAGGCCATCACTATAAATAAGAATTTGTTCTTAACTGACTTGCCTAGTTAAACAAAGGTTAAATAAATAAAAAACATTAATGTGTAAATTGCAATTATCCGTTTCATTACACATTTCTACAATATCCATCTGCACAATAGCCCAAAATACAGTATAAACCTACTCCCTACTGACTGTAACCATGTTAATTGGCTCAAATCCTGAATTGGCACCACTGACAACACCTTGGTGAATGTGAAAACACCTTGGTGATCCTACAAGATCAGCATTAACCCACACACCTGATTATCTGATTAGTGGAACAGTAGGGAGTCTGAATGTTACACGCACATGCTCAACCATTAGTGGAAAAGTCATTATGTTTTCTAATTTGACCTAAAAAAGGCCAGAAACTATACACTTTGTGTAATGAGGAAATTCACTCAGTGTCCCAAATCATGGGAACTACTAGCTAGGCTAGTTCTCTTAAGTGCTACGCTTAATAGAACCGACAGACTTTATTGGTCAAGCCAATAAGAGGGAGAAGGGGGAGGGGAGAGTGTGTTATTGACTGTACGTTTGTTTATTCCATGTGTAACTCTGTGTTGTTGTTTGTGTCGCACTGCTTTGCTTTATCTTGGCCAGGTCGCAGTTGTAAATGAGAACTTGTTCTCAACTGGCCTACCTGGTTAAATAAAGGTGAAATAAAATACCTTTTAAAAAGAGAGGGGGAGGGAGTGAGAATCACCTATTATTGATCTTGTGAGATCGCGGCAACAGATAAGCCTGTGCCCAGGTAACCAGCTTGTCCTTAGCCCTCTCTCCCCTCCTGCACCTAAACCACCACTAGACTACCCCACGGCCATCAAGGTAAAGCAGCCTAACCGCAACCTGGAATAACCTATCTAAGCTGGGAAGAATGGATTCCCGTCAATGTCTGCCTTAGTTCACTGTTCCCTCCCCTTACACATTATGTGTCTAAGGTACTAGGCCTCCCACACAGTAAAGACCGTACATTACCCCCACTGGAAATTACTGTGTGACTTCCATCTGAAGGGAGATATTTCAAAAGGCTTGGAGTGCGTCAAGCCTAATTTATAAATACGCACAAGTGTGCAGCCCCCCAATTAGTTACTCAGCACAACTATGCAGGATCGCTATTTTGCGTATCAGAACAAGACAAGAGCCTTTTAAAACATCCAGAACAGGGAACAGATGAAGGGTACTGCGGGCTACAACATAACCTCCATCTCTGTATCTAACATCCTGTCAGGAGAATCAGAGACTACATGGGTCATAGCAGCTGCAGCTTCTACAGACTACAAAACAGCTTCCTGCTGATTCTCATTAAAGTTACTACTGATATAGGCCTATTCCCTAAGGAGCACCACACACACACACACACACACACACACACACACACACACAAAAGCCATTTTTGTCAGACAATAACAAACATCCATACATGCACAAACAATACCAAAATCACTGTATACCACTCCTACAGACAAGGTTTTCACTTAGTCTTTCCTCAGCCGTATCAAGCAGACAACTCATGAGAACTGTTATAGGGCAAGTACAGGCAAGTATCTACAGTACCTGGGGCTACAGAAATACACTATATACACACACACACACACAAAAGTATGTGGAGACCCCTTCAAATTAGTGGATTCAGCCATTTCAGCCACACCCATTGCTGACAGATGTATACAATCAAGCCCACGGCCATGCAATCTCCACAGACAAACATTGGCAGTAGAATGGCCTGACTTCTGTAAAAAATGGTGTTTGACCAGATACAATGCTATTTCACAGTAAACAAATTGACAGCAGTCTTTCAGCACACTTATAGGGAAGGACACTCAACAAGCACAGCACTTACACAAATGACTTGATGATTGGCTGAGAGAAATTGATGATAAAATGATTGTGGGGGCTGTCTTGTTAGACTTCCGTGCAGCTTTTGTAATTATTGATCATAATCTGCTTCTGGAAAAACTTGTGTTATGGCTTTCCACCCCCTGCTATAATGTGGATAAAGAGATACTTGTATAACAGAACACAGAGGGTGTTCTTTAATAGAAGTCTCTCAAACATAATCCAGGTAGAATCAGGAATTCCCCAGGGTAGCGTTTTAGGCACCTTACCAGTGGGTCTATGTATGCGGATGACTCAACACTACACGTCAGCGACTGAAATGACTGCAACACTTAAAGAGCTGCAGTTAGTTTCGGAATGGGTAGCATGGAATAAGTTAGGACTAAATATTTCCAAAACAAAAACCATTGTATTTGGCACAATTCATTCACTAAACCATAAACCTCAAATACATCTCGTAATGAATAACGTGGAAATTGAGCAAGTTGAAGTGACTAAACTGCTTAGAGTAACCCTGGATTGTAAACTGTCATGGTCAAAACATATTGATACAACAGTAGCTAAGATGGGGAGAAGTCTGTCCGTAATTAAGCGCTGCTCTACCTTCTTAGCCACACTATCAACATGGCAAGTCCTACAGGCCCTAGTTTTGTCGCACCTAGACTACTGTTCAGTAGTGTGGTCAGGTGCTACAAAGAGGGAAATTGCAGTTGGCTTAGAACAGGGCAGCACAGCTGGCCCTGCAAAGTACACAGAGAGCTAACATTAATGACATGCTTGTCAATCTCTCATGGCTCAAAGTGGAAAAGAGATTGACTTCATCACTACTTGTTTTTAGGTGTTGACAAGCTGAATGTACCGGGCTGTCTGTTTAAAATACTTGCACACAGCCATTTATGGCCGATACTGATATCCAATAAACGATACAGATAATTAAACTTTTAGCAGCCTTTTAAGCATTCTAGTACAGTTAAATAGTTAACACACACACACACACGGACGCAGCGGTCTAAGGCACTGCATCTCAGTGCAAGAGGCGTCACTACAGTCCCTGGTTCGAATCCAGGCTGTATCACATCTGGCCGTGATTGGGAGTCCCATAGGGCAGCGCACAATTGACCCAGCGTCGTCCGGGCCGTCATTGTAAATAAGAATTTGTTCTTAACGGACTTGCCTAGTTAAATAAAGGTTACACACACAAAGTGTTTTTGTTTGAATTTACGTATGTCCCCATTACCAGTAAAAAATGATCAAAACCTATTTCTTTCACTTACTTGCTGTGCTGTTTCGTTGTTCATTTGTTCAGTCGTTTCATTCTCAACCAGGATATCTGTGGAACGCCGTTTGGGTCTTTGACGTGTCAAAAAGATACAGGTCAAATAAGCTGGTTGACCAATCAGGACCTGAATATGACTGCATGTCACATAATAATTTTTGACGTAGTTATTACACATTGATTAAACTATCAGTCGTATTTCATGTCACAACAATTCAGCGACACTTATGCTATGATGCCGGTAAAGTGGTCTCGCGCACCTACAGTGCTGGTCATAAAAAGATCTAGCTAGCTCATGGATGCAAACAATGTTCTTCCCCAAAAACAGCAAAACGACATAATCTAGGTGTTATCATCTAAAATAACCCTAATTTATAAGAGTTCTTATTTGATTAATGGTGGTCAGACCCATCTATGTGAAGCTAGCCACAATAAGGATTAGCCACAATTAGCCACAGACTTTGCAGTTAGCCTTCAAAATAAAAGTATGGCATAATTCTACTATTTGTATTCATTTACATCACTGTCAATGACATACTTTTATTTTGAAGGAAAACCGCTAATTCCACTATTGTGGCTAGCTTCACAACACATAACCCGGTCCGGTCGAGCCTCACTACCCAGATGGCTGCTTATAACGTTAGCTTTGGGCAACAGGGTTAAGTAGCTGGCTAGCTATTTATTTTCATGAACTGTTTATTTTCATGAAGTGCTACTGTATCTTTTTTGACACGCAAAGACCCAAACGGCGTTACATAGTATGTATGTTGCGAAGCTAATAGCAGTGACGCTATTACTGTGTAACTCCGGTAGGGCAACATCGGAAATATCACATCCCCGTCAGAGCCCTACGTCTTTCCTGTTGACAATTCTGACCCCATGACCCTCTCCTTGATCCTCTTCTAACCCCATGACCTCTCACCCCTCCTCCAGCCCTGAGTCCAGTCAGCTCCCTGGTGGTCTCTCTCCATCTGCCTGGCTAAAGTAATGATGACATTTCTACAGTGCTTTTCATAGAATCTCAAAGCTCAAGAGCAAAAAAAAAATACAAAACAGACAAGCTATATATCATGACAATTCGACCAATAGAGGCCAAGTCTTTGAAAGCTGCATCCTCCAAAGATGTAGAGGATTAGTTCATGATTTGAGCAAAGGAACCTAGACAGAGGATGGTAAATGATGGTGATGGAGTCTGCTGATGATCTTGTAGGACGGCAAGTCTGGGAACCAGCCTGAGTCTTATAGCCACTGGACTTCTCCTCTTCCACTCTGTGTAACACCACTTGATGCGTGATGCCTCAGCAGCTCTGGGCACCAGAAAGAGCACCACACACAGTTCAGAATAGTAGTCAGTCGTCTTCACTACGAGCCTCAGCACTGCTCTAGTCCTCTACCTCCCATTCCTCTCACGCTTCAGGACACACCTCAAATTATGTTCTCAAAAGATCAGGAATTGGCAACCAGGTGAAACAAAAAAAAGAAATGTGATACTTAGTCCAGATGAATTTTTCTAAACAAAAGCTAGCCAAGACACACAAAAAAAATTGTTAACCTGCCAGTCAATCTGCAAATCTGTGGCTCAAAAACACCACATACGCAATCATCAAATCAAATCAAATGTATTTATAAAGCCCTTCTTACATCAGCTGATGTCACAGAGTGCTGTACAGAAACCCAGCCTAAAACCCCAAACAGCAAGCAATGCAGGTGTAAAAGCACAGTGGTTAGGAAAAACTCCCTAGAAAGGCCAGAACCTAGGAAGAAACCTAGAGAGGAACCAGGCTGTGAGGGGTGGCCAGTCCTCTTCTGGCTGTGCCGGGTGCAGATTATAACAGAACATGGACAAGATTTTAAAATGTTCATAAAACTATAAAACAATAAAAACTAAAATGTTCTCAAAAACAAAAAATAGCTACTAGTAGGGCGCCATGGCAACAATAGTATCAGGGCCAACCTATAAATTCTGAGGCTGGTCCTGACAAGACCCCACTGCAGGAGAACCGCACGCACACACGTACGTACATACAAATAGAGCCTTTACAGCTTAATCAATAGGCATACAACTCAACTTCAGTAGCCACTAATCAGGCCAGGGACAGCAGTCTTACTACACTGATGAACGACCTTACATTGACCACATGCTCAACCCCTCTACTAGGGTCAATGGTGATGACAGGGAGGCTGTGCAAAGGGTGGCTACTTTGAAGAATCTCAAATATATTTAGATTTGTTTAACACTTTTTCGGTTACTACATTTTTTGGTTACCATATGTGTTATTTCATAGTTTTTGTCTTCACTATTATTCTACAATGTAGAAAATAGTAAACATTTTAAAAAAAAACTTGAGTAGGTGTATCTAATGAGTAGGTGTATCTAAACTTTTGACTGGTACTGTATGTGTGTGTATCGTCAATGGTGATGACATTGGGAAGGGTGGAGGGGATCACTAAGCTCCTAGAACAGACTGTACAACAGATAGCCTCCTAGGTCAAAACAAATATTATTTGTCACATTTTGCAGAATACAACTTTACCGTGAAATGCTTACTTATGAGCCCTATCCCAACCATGCAGCGTTTTAAAAGTAAGGAAAAAAATAGGGGTCGAGGTAATTCAAATCAAATTGGTTGCATACACATATTTAGCCTATGCTTTAATGTGTGTAGCAAAATGCTTGTGTTCCTAGCTCCAAAGGTAGTATCTAACAATACACACACAAATAAAAAGTCTAAGGCAATATGTACTATTGTAGGTAGGTAGAGATAAAAATGACTAGGCAATCAGGATAGATAAACAGAGTAGCAGCAGCATATGTGAAGAGTATTAAAGTGTGTGTGTGTTGGAGTGTCAGTAGTGTGTGTGTGTGTTGGAGTGTCAGAGTAGTGTGTGTGTGTTGGAGTGTCAGAGTAGTGTGTGTGTGTGTGTTGGAGTGTCAGAGTAGTGTGTGTGTGTGTTGGAGTGTCAGAGTAGTGTGTGTGTGTGT
>QNTS01001408.1:179831-203305 GCA_003317085.1 Hucho hucho
CTCCACATTGACTCTGTACCAGTACTCCCAGTATATAGCCTCCACATTGACTCTGTACCAGTACTCCCAGTATATAGCCTCCACATTGACTCTGTACCAGTACTCCCAGTATATAGCCTCCACATTGACTCTGTACCAGTACTCCCAGTATATAGCCTCCACATTGACTCTGTACCAGTACTCCCTGTATATAGCCTCCACATTGACTCTGTACCAGTACTCCCCTGTATATAGCCTCCACATTGACTCTGTACCAGTACTCCCTGTATATAGCCTCCACATTGACTCTGTACCAGTACTCCCTGTATATAGCCTCCACATTGACTCTGTACCAGTACACTTATATATTTTTCTTAACTTCTTAAAGTACTGTTTGTTAAGCATTTCACTGTAAGGTCTACACCTGTTGTATTTGGCGCATGTGACAAATACGTTTTCATTTGTATTACGATAAAAGAAAATCTGTCATGACAACTGAATGTGGGTACTTTTTGTTTGTCACTGGCGCTATAGACTTGGCAAAGAATTTTACTTCCCAAGGACAATAATCTATTCTTTCTATTTTACTCTATCGCATTCAATTACTTTTTCCCCCCATTCTTCTGAAAGCTTATGCTGGGACATAATGATGTCTGGCAGAACAATGTGTTAGCAGGAGGAGCTGTTATTGGTGTCTGTCTGTCTACAGCAGGGCTTCTGTTTACCATCAGGTTGTGGGGCTAACTACATCTGCCTATACAACACTGATAGGTTATTGTACACAACCACATCTGCTGCAGGATCACATCAGCTTTGATAATAATATCATGCTATTTTAGGTGCTACACTTATGCGAAGGGAGATGGCATCATGTAAGGAAGCAGTCATGAAACCATTTTAACTCTATATGATCTCTGAACTTTTTATTTAACTAGGCAAGTCAGTTAAGAACAAATTCTTATTTACAATGACAGCCTACCCTACCCTAACGACGCTGGGCCAATGGGACTCCCAATACAGACCCTGGATTTTTTATTTATTTCACCTTTATTTAACCAGGTAGGCAAGTTGAGAACAAGTTCTCATTTACAACTGCGACCTGGCCAAGATAAAGCAAAGCAGTTTGACACATACAACAACACAGAGTTACACATGGAGTAAAACAAACATACAGTCAATAATACAGTAGAAAAACAAATCTATATACAAAGAGTGCAAATGAGATAAGATAAGGAAGGTAAGGCAATAAATAGGCCATGGTGGCAGAGTAATTACAATATAGCATATAAACACTGGAATGGTAAATGTGCAGTAGATGAATGTGCAATGTAGAAAAAACTGGGGTGCAAAGGAACAAGATAAATAAATAAATACGGTAGGGGATGAGGTAGTTGGTTGGGCTATTTACAGATGGGCTATAAACAGGTACAGTGGTCTGTGAGCTGCTCTGACAGCTGGTGCTTAAATCTGGTGAGGGAGATAAGTGTCTCCAATTTCAGGGATTTTTGTAGTTCATTCCAGTCATTGGCAGCAGAGAACTGGAAGGAGAGTCGGCCAAAGGAGGAATTGGCTTTGGGGGTGACCAGTGAGATATACCTGCTNGGTTGGTGCTGCTAAGGTGACCAGCGAGCTGAGATAAGGCGGGACTTTACCTAGCAGGGACTTGTAGATGACCTGGAGCCAGTGGATATGGCGACGAGTGTAAAGCGAAGGCCAGCCTACGAGAGCGTACAGGTCGCAGTGGTGGGTGGTATATGGGGCTTTGGTAACAAAACGGATGGCACTGTGATAGACTGCATCCAATTTGTTGAGTAGAGTATTGGAGGCTATTTTGTAAATGACATCACCGAAGTCGAGGATCGGTAGGATGGTCAGTTTTACGAGGGTATGTTTGGCAGCATGAGTGAAGGAAGCTTTGTTGCGAAATAGGAAGCCAATTCTAGATTTAATTTTAGATTGGAGATGTTTGATGTGAGTCTGGAAGGAGAGTTTACAGTCTAACCAGACACCTAGGTATTTGTAGTTGTCCACATAATCTAAGACAGAACCGTCCAGAGTAGTGATGCTGGACGGGGGGACAGGTGCGGGCAGCGATCGGTTGAAGAGCATGCATTTAGTTTTACTTGCGTTTAAGAGCAATTGTAGGCCACGGAAGGAGAGTTGTATGGCATTGAAGCTCGTCTGGAGGGTAGTTAACACAGTGTCCAAAGAGGGGCCAGAAGTATACAGAATGGTGTCGTCTGCGTACAGGTGAATCAGAGACTCCCCTGCAGCAAGAGCGACATCATTGATGTATACAGAGAAGAGAGTCGGCCCAAGAATTGAACCCTGTGGCACCCCCATAGAGACTGCCAAAGGCCCGGACAACAGGCCCTCTGATTTGACACACTGAACTCTATCAGAGAAGTAATTGGTGAACCATGCGAGGCAGTCATTTGAGAAACCAACGCTGTCGAGTCTGCCGATAAGGATGTGATGATTGACAGAGTCGAAAGCCTTGGCCAGATCAATGAAAACGGCTGCACAATGTCTCTTATCGATGGCGGTTATGACGTCATTTAGGACCTTGAGCGTGGCTGAGGTGCACCCATGACCAGCCCTGAAACCAGATTGCATAGCAGAGAAGGTACGGTGGGATTCAAAATGGTTGGTAATTTGTTTGTTAACTTGGCTTTCAAAGACCTTAGAAAGGCAGGGTAGGATAGATATAGGTCTGTAGCAGTTTGGGTCAAGAGTATCTCCCCCTTTGAAGAGGGGGATGACCGCAGCTGCTTTCCAGTCTTTGGGAATCTCAGACGTCACGAAAGAGGTTGAACAGGCTAGTAATAGGGGTTGCAACAATTTCGGCAGATAATTTTTAAAAGAAAGGTTCCAGATTGTCTAGCCCGGCTGATTTGTAGGGGTCCAGATTTCGCAGCTCTTTCAGAACATCAGCTAACTGGACTTGGGAGAAGGAGAAATGGGGGAGGCTTTGGCGAGTTACTGAGGGGGGTGCAGGGCTGTTGACCGGGGTAGGGGTAGCCAGGTGGAAAGCAAGGCCAGCCGTAGAAAAATGCTTATTGAAATTCTCAATTATTGTGGGTTTATCGGTGGTGACAGCGTTTCCTATCCTCAATGCAGTGGGCAGCTGGGAAGAGGTGCTCTTATTCTCCATGGACTTTACAGTGTCCCAGAACTTTTGGGAGTTTGTGTTACAGGAGGCAAATTTCTGCTTGAAAAAGCTAGCCTTCGCTTTCCTAACTGACAGTGTATATTGATTCCTTACTTCCCTGAAAAGTTGCATATCACGGGGGCTGTTTGATGCTAATGCAGAACGCCACAGGATGTTTTTGTGCTGGTCAAGGGCAGTCAGGTCTGCAGAGAACCAAGGGCTATATCTGTTCCTGGTTCTAAATTTCTTGAATGGGGCATGCTTATTTAAGATGGTGAGGAAGGCACTTTTAAAGAACAACCAGGCATCCTCTACTGACGGGATGAGGTCAATTACGGATGCAGGCAATGAGGCAGTGATCGCTGAGATCTTGGTTGAAAACAGCAGAGGTGTATTTAGAGGGCAAGTTAGTTAGGATGACATCTATGAGGGTGCCCGTGTTTACGGCTTTGGGATTGTACCTAGTAGGTTCAATTATGATTTGTGTGAGGTTTAGGGCATCAAGCTTAGATTGTAGGATGGCCGGGGTGTTAAGCATGTCCCAGTTTAGGTCAACTAGCAGCACGAACTCTGAAGATAGATGGGGGGCAATCAGTTCACATATGGTGTCCAGAGCACAGCTAGGGGCAGAGGTTGGTCTATGGCAAGCGGCAACAGTGAGACTTGTTTCTAGAAAGGCAGATTCTGAAAGTAAAAGTTCAAATTGTTTGGGTACAGACCTGGAAAGTAAGACAGAACTCTGCAGACCATCTCTGCAATAGATAGAACGGCCAAAGGGGGCGGTGTTGCTATCTTGTCTGAAGATGTTATAGTTAGGGATGGAAATTTCAGCGTTATTGGTGGTCTTCCTGAGCCAGGATTCAGACACTGCTAGGACATCCGGGTTGGCAGAGTGTGCTAGAGCAGTGAATAAAACAAACTTAGAGAGGAGGCTTCTAATGTTGACATGCATGAAACCAAGGCTTTTACGGTTGCAGAAGTCAACAAATGATAGCGCCTGGGGAATAGGAGTGGAGCTAGGCACTGCAGGGCCTGGATTAACCTCTACATCACCAGAGGAACAGAGGAGTAGTAGGATAAGGGTTACGGCTAAAGGCTATAATGACTGGTCGTCTAGGACGTCCTGAACAGAGAGTAAAAAGAACAGGTTTCAGGGGGCGATAAAATAGATTAAAGGCATAATGTACAAAGGTATGGTAGGACGTGAATACAGTGGAGGTAAACCTAGGCATTGGGTGGTGATGAAAGAGATATTGTCTCTAGAAACATTTAAACCAGGTGATGTCATCGCATGTGTGGGTGGTGGAACTGAAGGGTTGGATAAGGTATATAGAGCAGGGCTAGAGGCTCTACAGTGAAATAAGACAATAAACACTAACCAGAACAGCAATGGACAAGGCATATTGACATTGAGGAGAGGCATGCTTAGCCTAGTGATCATAAGGGTCCAGTGAGTCCAATTGAACCAGGGTCTGTATTGACACCTCTAGCACTGAGATGAAGTGCCCTAGACCGCTGCGCCACTCGGGAGACCAGCTAGTAGTAACTTAATGCCATTCATTCGTGCCATGATGAGCCACTAATTGAAAACTGGTCAGGCACCTTGCTTGCCAGCTAGTAAATGACTGTCCTATTGATTGACACCAAGCCAACCAAGCCCAATACACACAGTTTAGACCAGGGTTTCCCAACCCCCTCCTGCACGTTTGGTTTTTTGCCCTAGCACTACACAGCTGATTCAAATAATCAAAGCTTGATGATGAGATGGTCATTTGAATCAGCTGTGTAGTGTTAGGGCAAAAACCAAAACGGAGTTTAAGAAACCTTGGTTTAGACGGGGTCATAACATCACATCATAGTTTACTCAGCAGCTGTCCATGAGGGAGGCACATGTAGAAACATAACCAAACACAGTTCTGCTAGCTAGATGGCGTCCCTGTAGTTAGGGAAACAAACTGGCCTTAAAACAAACCTGAGATAGTAGCCTATATAGCTGGCTATTGACAGGCAGGTGTAACGTTACCCATCTCTCTTGAAACGAACAGAGAAGTGGTTTTCAAAACTCCTCAGGGTCCCACGGACGTTTCACATAATCAAGTGCTTTTTGATTTGTGGTCTTGCAAGACCGCTCAATTAATAAACGAACGAATAGGGAAAATACAAAACTCACCAGAAAATGTTGACAGATGTTATCCGGTCCTTGACCTTGGACTGGTGAAGAGTTGAAGCCAGGGTACAGTGCTCAGCGAGTCAGGCGCCTGTACACTCCGCGGAATCTGCCTGTATGAAGACGTTATGCTGCTACTGGCAACACATCATCCAGACGACGTTTACATACATTATTGAAAGTGATTTTGCTTCTAGTCAAGAAAATCCTGTCATTCTCGCCAGACAGACAGTTCCCGAAGGATAACTCGACTGAATTGTCCCTGCGCTAGGAGGACAGTTCTTCCCTCTGCGACCAGGAGCGAAACGCGCGACTCCAACAATTTGTCTCCGCCTCCACACGCATCAAAACTCTGGTGGAGAACTTCGTATCCAGTCAAGACAGATCCAGGATCAGATTACAACACTCCCATACTATCCGTAATCATTAAGGGAGTGAACAAATATCTGACTCTGTATCAGTAGTTAGGCTACAGTTATAATTTATTGGCGCTAGAATTAAGTTGTCCATAGTAGACAAGATATGGTCTTAGGTCGGGTTTACCATGTAGAAATATTCGAAAGCCGTGCAATCCAAGTGGCATTAAATTGCTCTGATAGGATTTGGAAAGGAGTTTGTGTATGTAGTCAAGGAAACATTAAAAAACGGTCCACAGTTCGAAGTTGTTAGGTTTTACTGACACCTGCTGGTAAGACGGGGTATCGCGAGTAACACACCCGTTGCGCTCAAAACAAATGGACCGCTGCAGTGTGCTTTCAAAAGTACGAAAATGAAAGACATGTATTTTAGTCTTGTTTAAACAATGAATCATGCATAGTTTATTCGCTCTGTAAGAGAAACGATTAGAAACAGATTAATTAAATAATTAAAACATGTTAACCATTCTTTGCAATTTTAACACAATCTTGCGTCACTCAAAGAATGTTCTGTCTAGGTAGCAAACTCAAACATGAGTGGGAGTGAGTGTTACAATGTCTCTTATCTCCTTGGCTCATTGCACTATTTCAGAACCTCTCACAGTGCATTCAACACTGAAATTACTTTGAGCTTTGAGTCATCTGAGGATACATTGGGTTTTATCTATACCATCTATGTACAATGAAAATGCAGCGATTAAAAATGTACAATGAATTATTAAAGTCTAAGGATGATATTTTCATAATCAGTTATTCACATGTCCCTTTCCAATGTACAGTTTGATACATTTCCTTTGTCATGGAACTTCTTCCATGTTTTCATTTCCTTTATATAATCATGATTGACGACAAATACAGTTGGTGAGTGTTGTTTGTTGTGGTAGTAGTTTGGGTACTTGTAGTCCAAGGTGCTGAAGCCATAGGCACTCACCTGCTTGAGAGAAAAGACAAGAAGATAATTTCATATTGTGAACTGACACTTCATGAGAACCATATAACGCATCTTCAGTGAGTAGTTTTTACTGGGTACGGGGTGGACATGTCTCCACCCACATTCTGAAATAGCATTTTTGTCCCCCCCAGTTTAATCATTGGAATGTGATACAAAACCATGAAGACGCCTACGAACAGTCAGGTAGGCTGTTTTGGAGTGTTTATCTGACTGATTTATTTTTGAATATATATACACAACCGTCAAAAGTATATACACCTACTCATTCAAGGGTTTTTCTTGATTTTTACTATTTTCTATATTGTAAAATAATAGTGAAGACATCAAAACTATGAAATAACACATGCGGAATCATGTATTAAACAAAAAAGTGTTAAACAAATCAAAATATATTTTATATTTTACATTCTTCAAATAGCCACCCTTTGCCTTGATGACAGTTTTGCACACTTTTGGCAGGTGTGCATGGCCAGGAAGAGGGTGAAGGCCTTGTTGGTTGGTCTGACCAAAGCCCAGCTGGTTGTCTTCAGCCTCCAGGACCTCAGAAACCTGTCAGGAGTTACATCAACACACCTCAGACACTACATTTGTGTCATGATGACCCTGGAGTCAAGTTAACCGTTGAATGGCCCTCAAGAGTCGGTCCTACCTGCTCCAGATGTATCTGAGGAAGTCAGAGTGGAGAAAGTAGTAGCTGCTTTGAGAAATGCTCAAAAAACATATAAAAACAAATGCATTGATATTAATAGTTATTACATCCGTCTATTACATTTCTCAGCTGGTATTCTTCTGTTCTTCATCAGTGACTCTATGAAGTTGCAGTCTATTGAGCCTTCTGGGATCAGAACACACAGGTAAAAAGATGGAATGAGGATTCCATGTTAAAGGGTGAAGTGATTTTTGTTCTCTTATCTAACCTTTATCTAAACCATTATGTCCCATTGAGATAAATGATCTCTGGTGTAGCCGAGGGGGTATCTTCATGTAAAAATCACTGGATGATTCAGAAGATTTGCTGCTGTTGCCATTGTCTGCGTGCAGCGCTTGAGTTGGGCAGGAGCTCACCGGGCCGGAGTACCGGCACCTCATTTTCTACTGCTTGAGCTCTTGTTCCTCATAGAATATTAGCTCAAAAGTATTGTGGTGCTCCTTGCACCTAAATATAAAAGAGTACCGGCACCCAAAAGAAGTACAGACTCCGATTTCAGTCCAAGTCAAGCACTGTGCGTCCCAAATGACACCCTATCCACTAAATACCCCCTCTGGGCCCTGGTTAATAGTAGTGGACTGTATAGGGAATAGGGTACCATTTGGTAGGCAGCCATTGTTACACACCTTGTTGTGGGGTAGCTGTCTGAAGCCTTGTTTCTTCAGACTGCCAAGTGATGATATGACGGAGAAGGATGTGTGGACTTAGACGGATGTTCTGCTTCCAACATTGTGTTCAAAACCAGCAGTGACAGCCCCATTCATCCTAAAGGAGATATTTTTTGTTTTCAACAGGTCCAAAGGGTTGCACTAGGAGAGGACCCACAGTCGTGGTCAAAACATTGCTGCACTGAAACTCAGTGGGTCAGTGTCCCATGGACACAGATTAAGACTAGTCCTGTAGGGTACTTTTTTTTTTTTTAGTTACCAACTGGTTCAGGGTCAGATTATTGTTTAGCTAACTGATGGGTATTGTCAGAGCTGAGAGCTGATCCTGAATCAGTTACAAGGGCCTAACCAGATTAAAACCATTTGACATTTACATCAGCTTTATGAGAAATGCCCCTCACAAGATCACAAAGTTCAACAACCCTACTCAAAGTACAATCTTTGTGTGAGCACACCTCACCTAAACACAAAGTCACAGGCATCTATAACCTTTGTCCACCACAGCACAGCAAATCCACACAGAAATACAGAGATGTAAATATTATAAAACACAGAATAACATACAGTACGGGATATATTCACATAATAACATAATGTACCACGTTACACACAGACAGAGTGACAGAGATACAGAGAGAGAGAGAGAGATTTTAGCCCATGAAACCAAAGGGGTTGTTGAAATGGGTCAGTCAGTTCCATTCACCAGCACTACTGAGCTGGTTCCTGTCAATGAAAAGCTTTATGTCGGTAATAAAGGCCTTCTGAAAAACTAGATCGCTGGAATTCCTGATGGACTACTCTGAACATCTCTAACAGTCTAAGCCTTTACTACTAAAGCCCAAAGAAACGTATTGAACAACACATTCACAAATGGCATAAAAGACAGTCAAACATTTTTGCATAAGGAAAAAGGTTTTGAAGTGTCTGTCCAATATATGGGAGATATAAGAAAGCTCAGGAAATATATATATACAGTGCATTGGGAAAGTATTCAGACCCTTTAAATTTTTCCACATATTGTTACGTTACAGCCTTATTCTAAAATTATTATTTTTTTAAATTCCCCTCATCAATCGACACGCAATACCCCATAATGACAAAGTAAAAACACATTTTTAGACATTTTTGCAAATCACATTTACTTAAGTATGCAGACCCTTTACTCAGTACTTGTTGAAGCACCTTTGGCAGCGATTAAAACCTAGAGTCTTCTTGGGTATGATGCTACAAGCTTGACACACCTGTATTTGGGGAGTTTCTCCCATTCTTATCTGCAGATCCTTTCAAGCTCTGACAGGTTGGATGGGGAGAGTCGCTGCACAGCTATTTTCAGGTCTCTCCAGAGATGTTCGATCGGGCTCAGGTCCGGGCTCAGGCTGGGCCACTCAAGGACATTCAGTCTGATGTCCTGAGTGCTCTGGAGCAGGTTTTCATCAAGGATCTCTCTGCACCTTGTTCCGTTCATCTTTCCTTCGATCCTGACTCCCAGTCAGGATAGCCTCAGACAATAACATTGATGTGTACGCTGATTCGGTGAGCGAGTTTATTAGCAAGTGCATCGTGATGTTGTACCCATGGCAACTATTAAAACCTTCCCCAACCAGAAACCGTGGATTGATGGCAGCATTCGCGCAAAACTGAAAGCGCGAACCACTGCTTTTAACCAGGGTAAGGTGATCGGAAACATGACCGAATACAAACAGTGTAGCTATTCCCTCCGCAAGGCAATCAAACAAGCTAAGCGTCAGTATAGAGACAAAATAGAGTCGCAATTCAACGGCTCAGACACGAGAGGTATGTGGCAGGGTCTACAGTCAATCACGGACTACAAAAAGAAAAACAGCCCCGTCTCGGACCACGATGTCTTGCTCCCAGACAAACTAAACAACCTCTTTGCTCGCTTTGAGGACAATACAGTGACACCGACACGGCCCGCTACCAAAATCTGCGGGCTCTCCTTCACCGCAGCCAACGTGAGTAAAACATTTAAATGTGTTAACCCTCGCAAGGCTGCCGGCCCAGATGGTATCTCTGGCCGCGTCCTCAGAGCATGCGCAGACCAGCTGACTGGTGTGTTTACGGACATATTTAATCAATCCTTATCTCAGTTTGATGTTCCCATATGCCACATGCTTCAAGAGGGCCACCATTGTTCCTGTTCCCAAGAAAGCTAAGGTAACTGAGCTAAATGACTATCGCCCCGTAGCACTCACTTCCGTCATCACAAAGTGCTTTGAGAGACTAGTCAAGGATCATATCACCTCCATCCTACCAGACACCCTAGACCCACTCCAATTTGCTTACCGTCCCAATAGGTCCACAGACAACGCAATAGCAATCACACTGCACACTGCCCTAACCCATCTGGACAAGAGGAATACCTATGTAAGAATGCTGATTATCGACTACAGCTCAGCATTTAACACCATAGTACCCTCCAAACTCATCATTTACCTCGAGACCCTAGGTCTCGACCCCGCCCTGTGGAACTGGGTCCTGGACTTCCTGACGGGCCGGCCCCAGGTGGTGAGGGTAGGAAACAACATCTCCACCCCGCTGATCCTCAACACTGGGGCCCCACAAGGGTGCGTTCTCTGCCCTCTCCTGTACTCCCTGTTCACCCATGACTGCGTGGCCAAGCACGCCTCCAACTTAATCATAAAGTTTGCTGACGACACAACAGTGGTAGGCTTGATTACCAACAACAACGAGACGGCCTGCAGGGAGAAGGTGAAGGCCCTCGGAGTGTGGTGTCAGGAAAATAACCTCTCACTCAACATCAACAAAACAAAGGAGATGATCGTGGACTTCAGGAAACAGCAGAGGGAGCACCCCCCTATCCACATCGACGGGACAGTAGTGGAGAAGGTGGAAAGTTTTAAGTTCCTCTGCATAAACATCACGGACAAACTGAAATGAAAGCATCCTGTCGGGCTGTATCACCGCCTGGTACGGCAACTGCTCCGCCCACAACCGTAAGGCTCTCCAGAGGGTAGTGAGGACTGCACAACGCATCACCGGGGGTAAACTACCTGCCCTCCAGGACACCTACACCACCCGATGTCACAGGAAGGCCAAAAAGAACATCAAGGACAACAACCACCCGAGCCACTGGCTGTTCACCCCGCTATCATCCAGAAGGCGAGGTCAGTACAGGTGCATCAAAGCTGGGACCGAGAGACTGAAAAACAGCTTCTATCTCAAGGCCATCAGACTGTTAAACAGCCATCACTAACATTGAGTGGCTGCTGCCAACATACTGTTAAACAGCCATCACTAACATTGAGTGGCTGCTGCCAACATACTGACTCAAATCTCTAGCCACTTTAAATAATTGAAAATTGGATGTAACAAATGTATCACTAGCCACTTTAAACAATGCTTTATATAATGTTTACATATCCGACATTACTCATCTCAAGTATATACTGTTCTCTATACCATCTACTGCATCTTGCCTATGCCGTTCGGCCATCGACTCAAATCTCTAGCAACTTTAATAATTAAAAAGTGGATGTAATAAATGTATCTCTAGCCACTTTAAATGATGCCACTTTATATAATGTTTACATATCCTACATTGCTCATCTCATATGTATACTGTACTCTATACCATCTACTGCATCTTGCCTATGCCGTTCGGCCATTGCTCATCCATATATTTATATGTACATACTCATATTCATTCCTTTACACTTGTGTGTATAAGGTAGTTGTTGTGAAATTGTTAGATTACTTGTTAGATACTACTGCATGGTCGGAACTAGAAGCACAAGCATTTCGCTACATTCGAATTAACATCTGCTAACCATGTGTATGTGACAAATAATATTTGATTTGATTTGAGTCCCTGCCTCTGAAAAACACCCCCACAGCATGATGCTGCCACCACCATGCTTCACTGTAAGGATGGTGCAAGGTTTCCTCCAGATGTGACGCTTGGCATTCAGGCCAAAGAGTTCAATCTTGGTTTCATCAGACCAGAGAATCTTGTTTCTCATGTGCTGAGAGACTTTTAGGTGCTTTTTGGCAAACTCCAAGCTGGATGTTATGTGCCTTTTACTCAGGAGTGGTTTCCGTCCTCACTCTACCATAAAGGCCTGATTGGTGGAGTGCTGCAGAGATGTTTATCCTTCTGGAAGGTTCTCCCATCTCCACAGAGGAACACTGGAGCTCTGTCAGAGTGACCATCGGATTCTTCGTCATCTCCCTGACCAAGGCCCTTCTCCCCGATTGCTCAGTTTGGCATGGTGGCCAGCTCTAGGAAGAGTCTGGGTGGTTCCAAATTCTTCATTTAAGAATGATGGAGGCCACTGTGTTCTTGGGGACCTTCAATGCTGCAGAATTGTTTTGGTACCCTTCCCCAGATCTGTGCCTTGACACAATCCTGTTCTCGGAGCTCTACGGACAATTCCTTCGACCTCCTGGCTTGGATTTACCTCTGACATGTACTGTCAACTGTGGGACCTTATATAGACAGTTGTGTGCCTTTCCAAATAATGTCCAATCAATATAATTTTCCACAAGTGGACTCCAATCAAGTTGTAGAAACATCTCAAGGATGATCAATGGAAACAGGATGCACCTGAGCTCAATTTTGAGTCTCAAATCAAATGTTTTATTGGTCACATACACATGTTTAGCAGATGTTATTGTGGGTGTAGCGAAATGCTTGTCTCATAGCAAAGGGTCTGGATACTTATGTAAATAAAGTATTTCTGGTAGTTTTTTTTATACAGTGAGGGAAAAAAGTATTTGATCCCCTGCTGATTTTGTACGTTTGCCCACTGACAAAGAAATGATCAGTCTATAATTTTAATGGTAGATTTATTTGAACAGTGAGAAACAGAATAACAACAAAAAAATCCTGAAAAACGCATGTAAAAAATGTTATAAATTGATTTGTGTTTTAATGAGGGAAATAAGTATTTGACCCCAGCTCAAACAGAAAGATTTCTGGCTCCCAGGTGTCTTTTATACAGGTAACGAGCTGAGATTAGGAGCACACTCTTAAAGGGAGTGCTCCTAATCTCAGCTTGTTACCTGTATAAAAGACACCTGTCCACAGAAGCAATCAATCAGATTCCAAACTCTCCACCATGGCCAAGACCAAAGAGCTCTCCAAGGATGTCAGGGACAAGATTGTAGACCTACATAAGGCTGGAATAGGCTACAAGACCATCGCCAAGCAGCTTGGTGAGAAGGTGACAACAGTTGGTGCGATTATTCTGGGGCTCCATGCAAGATCTCACCTCGTGGAGTTGCAATGATTATGAGAACGGTGAGGAATCAGCCCAGAACTACACGGGAGGATCTTGTCAATGATCTCAAGGCAGCTGGGACTATAGTCACAAAGAAAACAATTGGTAACACACTATGCCGTGAAGGACTGAAATCCTNACACGGCCAAGGCAACAAAGGAGTGGCTCAAGAAGAAGCACATTAAGGTCCTGGAGTGGCCTAGCCAGTCTCCAGACCTTAATCCCATAGAAAATCTGTAGAGGGAGCTGAAGGTTCAAGTTGCCAAACGTCAGCCTCGAAACCTTAATGACTTGGAGAAGATCTGCAAAGAGGAGTGGGACAAAATCCCTCCTGAGATGTGTGCAAACCTGGTGGCCAACTACAAGAAACGTCTGACCTTGTGATTGCCAACAAGGGTTTTGCCACCAAGTACTAAGTCATGTTTTGCAGAGGGGTCAAATACTTATTTCCCTCATTAAAATGCAAATCAATTTATAACATTTTTCACATGCGTTTTTCTGGATTTGTTTGTTGTTATTCTGTCTCTCACTGTTCAAATAAACCTACCATTAAAATTATAGACTGATCATTTCTTTGTCAGTGGGCAAACATATAAAATCAGCAGGGGATCAAATACTTTTTCCCTCACTGTAAATGTGCAAAATGTATATATATATTTTACACATATACTGAACAAAAATATAAATGCAACATGTAAAGTGTTGGTCCCATGTTTCATGAGCTGAAATAAAAGATTGCAGAATATTTCCATATGCACAAAAAGCTTATTTCTCTCAAATTTTGTGCACAAAATTTTTGCATCCCTGTTAGTGAGCATTTCTCCTTTGCCGAGATGATCCATCCACCTGACAGGTGTGGCATATCAAAGAGCTGATTAAACAGCATGATCATCACATAGGTTCACCTTGTGAAGGGGCAATAAAAAGCCACTTTAAAATGTGAAATTTTGTCACACAAACAATGCTACAGATGTCTCAAAGTTTGAGGGAGCGTGCAATTGGCATGCTGACTACAGAAATGTCCACCAGATCTGTTGCCAGAGAATTTCATGTTATTTTCTCTACCATAAGCAGTCTCAAACGCTACAGACAGCAAACACAATTGCATTTCATCAATGGAAATTTGAATGCACAGAGATATCGTGATGAGATCCTGAGGCCCATTGTCGTGCCATTCATCCGCCGCCATCACCTCATGTTTCAGCATGATAATGCATGGCCCCATGTCGCAAGGATCTGTACACACTTTCTGGAAGCTGAAAATGTCCCAATTCTTCTGTGGCCTGTATACTCACCAGATATCCCAGCCATTTAGCACGTTTGGGATGCTCTGGATGGATGTGTACGACAGCGTGTTCCAGTTTCCGCCAATATCCAGCAACCTCGCACAGCCATTGAAGAGGAGTGGGACAACATTTCACAGGAAACAATCAACAGCCTGATCAGCTCTAATGCAAAGGAAATGTGTCACGCTGCATGAGGCAAATGGTGGTCACACCAGATACTGGTTTTCTGATCCACCATTTTTGTAAAGGTATCTGTGACTAACAGATGCATACTGTATCTCTATTCCCAGGCATGTGAAATCAATAGATTAGGGGTTAATGACTGATTTACTTATATAACATTATAGACATTTTTGCATGTTGAGTTTACATTTTTGTTCATTGTATTTATCTCCTTATTTTTGATGGCACAAAACTACCTCCATACTTCTATTCATTTGTTCATCTTCATCTTCAGATTATGCCTGTGTGACATTTGTGGCCGATGTAGAGCAAAACGGAGCACACCACCATATTCGGAAGCTACAGACAGAAGTTGGCGCATCAGCGTTACCGACTTCAGACGAGTCCCTTGACACTTGTTGGGGTCGTAGAGCAAAACGGAGAACACCATCATGTTCGTGAGAGTCTCCCTTCTCCATAATAGTTTTTAGGCCAAACCGTTCAGATGCTACAGAGGAAACACCGCTGTAGCTCGGCCACCTTCCACCACAGATGTGGAAGGCCGGCATAGGCGGATGTGGTGGATTGAGTCGCAGCCTATGCAAAAAACAGATATCTCTAGTTTAAACTGACGTATTTTGATGGGGATTTTTAAAATAATGATTTTATTATGTTACTTAGATTGACACAGGTGCTGGGGTAACTCACAGTGTTTCTGGGTGTAGGGTCCAGGAGATACAGGAGCCCCAGTCAGGCAGTCTCTTGAAGTTCCTCTTATGGAGGAGGCATGACTGTTGTGGACTCTTTGCTATGAGGACTTACCGAATGCTGATCCTCTTGTTGACACTCTCATTGAAGAACACATAACCAGAGAGGGTGCAGACAAGACCAAAACAATCAGGAAAGCTTTCCAAGGGTCCATTTCTCAGCTTTTCAAATCCATCAGAAAAGCTATGTTTTTCCAATGCAGTTACAGTACTTGTTCTTGCTCCATGGCTGAGCCTGTCACACCTAATTTAGAAACAGTTACAGTGTAAGACAGCTACACTACAGTTTATACACACCTTTAATTTGTATTTAAATCCTGTCAAGCAATTCTTCCGTTCCCTTCCAGTTGTGTGTCCAAGTTAAGAGTGTTTGTTTCCTATTTTCCATGTCAAGTGAAGTCATATCCTAAAAAAGATGTCTTACACTTACCTTCCTTCCATCATGTGTTTGAATAGGTTTATCCTTATCACATTTCCCTGTGCTGTTATGCAACCTGTTCATGATGTCTCTCCTTTTTTGCAGAACCGCACACACAAACCTTTACGTAGTCCAACCACCAGTCCTCAATAAATATGTCAACATCCGTTTGCTCACTGACCGGAGCATAGTACCCTTGGTGACATCTATCCACCCAGTTGCCGATCTTGGGTTCCTTAGCCTATTTTTCACCCCCCTTTACAGAGCTTTGAGCATGTGGAAAAACGCTGTATAAATCCAATCAATTATTATCTGAGCAAAGAAGACAGTTCCTGTTTGTGAAATTTATTGTAGTGGTAATATTTACGGTACAAAACAGCTTGTTCATTCAGTGACGTCCTCACTCTGTCTGCTGTGTCTTTGGTGTTGTCACTATCTATCTGAAATTATAAACTGGCTGGTTCGAGCCCTGAATGCTGATTGGCTGAAAGTTGTGGTATATTTAAGCAATAAGGCCCGAGGAGGTGTGGTATATGGCCAATATACCACGGCTAAGGGCAGTTCGTATGCACGACGCAACACGGAGTGCCTGGATACAGCCCTTAGCCGTGGCATATTGGCCATATACCACAAACCAATGAGGTGCCTTATTGCTATTATAAACTGGTTACCAACGTAATTAGAACAGTAAAAATAAATGTTTGTCATACCCATGGTATAAGGTCTGATATACCACGGCTTTCAGCCAATCAGCATTCAGGGTTCGAACCACCCAGTTTATTATAGACCGAATACCATAAGTATGACTAAAAATAAATGTTTTCTGCTGTAATTACATTAGTAAACAGTTTATAATAGCAATAAGGCACCTCAGGGGTTTGTGATATATGGCCGGGTTGCATTGTGCCTAAGAACAGCCCTTAGCCGTGGTATATTGGCCATATACCAAACCCCCTGGGGCTTTATTGCTTAATAGTTTAATCTATGTCACTGTGAAACACCTACAAACCCAACAGCAAACAAACAGTATCAAACAACATTGTCATAACTGTACATATCATACAAATCCATTATACAAATGGTTTCTCCAAAGAATTGCTGACTTGAAATTCCAGACGTCGGCAAAAATAGTATTTTACTGTAAAAAGTAACGGTGTAAAACCAGTAGCCAGATCCTAAAAAGGCTTTGTCCAGCATTGTGTTTAAAAGGCAACGATATAGTATACCATTTATAATACCAGCCTACTAACATTTCTTTCATTGTGAAATTAGACCACAGGTGTGAAACTCATTTGAATGCTTTGTGTCATTGGGTGAGGCAACAGAGCAAAAATAACCATAGATCATCCACAAATAGTGTACACATAGTACTATATAGCTGAACAGTTCATATGTTGACATACTGTATTCATGGAAACATATTACGCACTATACAGTCATATGGCTCAGACACGATCTGTTGTCAAAACTTCCTTTTGGGTCCAAGGCTAGTGACCCATAGTGTCAATCCACAGCCTCTGAGCATGGCAGGTTCCTTCCACATCTTCCTTCCACCATGGAGCTCAGGTGGGACTTGTGGGTCTGGAGGCCTAGAACATCCAGTCCCTGTGACAACTTCCTGGTCTGTGGGGTTATGGGGGGCTGTGAGGGGTCACCCCTCATTGAACACGCTCATGTGGCTGGCTCTTGGTGAGCCTAGATGAGCTGCAGTAGTGAGCAACACCAATTTCCTGTTCCTGTGATGACAACATACTGTCCCAAGGACTTCCAATTCCTGTTTCAGCCGGTTGCTAGGAGATCTTGCAGCTGTTTCCGGTGCAGCTCTGCGCGGCCGCCGGGCTGAGCTGCGGAGGGCGGATACATTTTTTATTTTTCAGCAGCTGGCCTCCTGTCCTCTTGGTGGCGATGTGGGTGGTGTTGGTGGCGGTGACGGAGTAGGAGCTTCCGTGCATCATGCGGGCATTGAGGCCGTTGGCCATGGAGAAAGACTTGAGGTGGGACTTGAGGGCCAGGGGGAGAGGAAGCTTGTCAACCAGGTGGACAGGGGTGCAGGACACGATGGAACGACAGCACAGGTCCTGGAGACTCAACACTAAGAAAGATAGAGAAGGGGAGGGGAGAGAGAGAGAGAGAGAGAAAGAGAGAGAGAGAGGGGGAGGGAGAAAATATTTAATATTTCACAAATAGCACTAATACACCATGAGAGGACAATGTTGAGTTAAACAGAGACAGTGAGAGAGACAGTGAGTGAGTGAGAGAGAGAGAGAGAGAGAAAGAAAGAGAGATAGACACAGAGAGAGAGAGACAGAGACACAGAAAGACAGAAGAAGTTGCTCTAGGCTCAGTGTTTACTGCCTCACTCACCTTTGTTGGGTCTCCAGAGTCTCTCCATACCGTGCCTCATCAGGACTATCCTGGCCAGCTCTGTGAAGGACTCTGTGATGTTGAAGTTGCACAGCGGGCTGACCTCGAAGAAGGTGACCCCTAACCTCTCAGCGTACAGCTGGGCCTGCTCCGTGGTCACCTGACGCTTGTAGGCCAGGTGTAACCGGTTACCCACCAGGATCTTGGGAACTCCTGGTGCATGCTGGGTAGACAGGAAGGGAAACAGGAAGTGGTAAGGTACAGATTCTGTTAGTACACCAGGATGGATAAGAGTGTGCATGTGTGTGTTGAATAGTGTTCCTCCCTGTATTCAGTAAAATAATGTGGCAATACGAGGGGGGCAAAAAGCTTTTCAATAATCAATTGTTGAGTATCCCACCATATGTTATTTTCATTGAAGTTTAATAATATTATTCACATAACATGGGCTATATTGGAAGTCTAACTCTGTGTGTGGCTAGTTTATGTGTGGGTGAGTTGTTTCGGAGCAGAGGCGTGGGTTGGAGTTCTGAGAAGGTTTAGTCACGCTCACAAGCAGATATTGAGCAATGTGTCTTACATCATAGAGAAATAGAGCGATTCAGTGAGAGTGCCTCAAATAGCACCATGTTGCCTTTAAAGTGCACTACTTTTGACCAGAACCCTTTGGGGAATAGGGTGCCATTTTTGGACACAGCAGTGGTTTACCTTGATCGATGTCTCTTACCTCATCTATCTCCTTTATCCATCTGTCAATACCATCAAAGGACCATCGGTTGGTAATGTCATAGACCAAGATCACACCCTGTGAGAGAGAGAGAGAGAGAGAGAGAGAGAGAGAGAGAGAGAGAGAGAGAGATGGGGAGGGGTATTGTGAAAATAGAGACATGACATCATAAAACAAGAATGGAATCTAGCATGCACTCTAAAACACACTCTCTCTAAGGGGAGATGCACATTATAATGTGTAATATTGTGTACAGTAGGCTACTTAAATTAAATTGAGGTCAGAGAAAATGAAGCATACTATTCCGTTAATGGGGGAAGAGTGTAAACTGTAAAAAGGGAAATGCACATTACAGTATAAATGTAATTAGCTAGAGAAGTCTGTCCAACTGCTGTTAGGTTTTGCTGTCACTGGTGGCACCAGCAACTAACACTGAGGATTCAAGCCAATTCTCCATCAGTATGCCTTCTATAGAACTGTTGGACGCCAGAGATGTCTGTGTGACTTTATTTGTTGTGACCTGACCGACCCGCCCGCACACACGCCCGCCCGCACGCACACACACACACACACACGACTTGAACTCTGATGACTATAGTTATGGTGTGGACACAGTGTTCAAGAAGCACATCGTTCTGCCTATGGCAGGGGGTTTATTCAGATAGTAATTTTCATTCATCGCCTGCCTGCGAGGTGAGAATTCTCAGTAAGCTGATCAGCAGTGTTTACAGCCAGTAGGGTTCAGTAGTAGCCTATCAATGTGGTTGAACTAAATTGACTTCCTACATGGTAAAAGGACGGGATCCACTAACAATTTATCATTCAACTGTTGTTTCTGAACAGGCCCATCTACTGTACCCTCCAACCTGTTTAGATAGGCCCACCCCCAGCCACCCATTCTGTACCGTCTCCACAGGAAAGGGTGCCAGGGTCAGTAGTGAGGTTGCTGATATACAGATGGATTTGAAAACATGTACAAACAACTCCCATGTCTCTATTCTATAATATTAGCACAGCCAGTACATGTATAGTCCTACAGCACAGTATTTACAGGTAGTCTGTGGTGGTGATCCTAAAACGTTTTTAAAACAGGCTGCTATGTTCTTTATATTGAAATTCTCAAGCTATTTCTTACCTCAGATGAAATCGGTCCTTTGAGTGAGGTTTTCACAAAACCAAGGTTTTACGTTTTAGGGTTTACTGAGCAGTAAAGACATGTTTTATACATTAGGGTTTACTGAGCAGTAAAGACATGTTTTATACATTAGGGTTTACTGAGCAGTAAAGACATGTTTTATACATTAGGGTTTACTGAGCAGTGAAGACATGTTTTATACATTAGGGTTTACTGAGCAGTAAAGACATGTTTTATACATTAGGGTTTACTGAGCAGTAAAGACATGTTTTATACATTAGGGTTAACTGAGCAGTAAAGACATGTTTTATACATTAGGGTTAACTGAGCAGTAAAGACATGTTTTATACATTAGGGTTAACTGAGCAGTAAAGACATGTTTTATACATTAGGGTTTACTGAGCAGTGTTCAACAGCAGCAGCATTCCTCTGCTATAAACACTATGCTAATTGTTTTCTGATTGTGAAAGTGTGTAGACTGACCCATTATCAATCAATGTACTGAAAAATGCTAAACACACTTTCTTTGGCAAAGGTGCACACTCAAACACAATCGCACACACACGGACGCGCACACACACACACACACACACGGACGCGCACACACACACACGGACACGCACACACACACACACACGGACGCGCACACACACACACCTGTGCTCCTCTGGAGTAAGAGCGGAAGATGGTGCAGAAGCGCCCCTGGCCAGATGTGTCCCTGAAACAACACACGAAGGTTAGAGGTCAGGGGTTAAAGGGTCAGCAGGTCAACCACCTGTCAATCAAATCACACAGCATTCCACCCTTAATCTCATGACCTTATTCAGGGCAAGGCATCTGGGTCGTTCCACAAATTCTGTGCCATTTGAGAAGTGTAACTTGGTAAAAAAACAAAAAAACATTTGATTTCTACAAATTGTAACATTCTGTCATTAAAAGCACGTTCAACTTAATAAAATCATCCCTAAATCCCCTTGTGACAGTGGGAATGGAAGCTTGTGTGCAACAGGGAGGGGCAATTGAATGCATGTTTTCCAAAAACATTTAATTAGTAAAACATTGGTAACAGCGTTGACGTGTTTTGCTCGACCCGCTCATTTTCCCACCACAAAACACCAGAAAATTGCCAAAAAGAGTAGAACCAGCTCTCCTGCTTTTACACTATGATTTGACTAGTGTTTCTTTAAAAAAATATATTAAAAAAGGAAGTTTCACCATATCCTCCGCCCGTCAACGATCTACACAAAATCCTCTGTAAAGTCAAAGTGGAAGAAACATTCTAAATGTTTAGATGAATGAAAACTAAAACACTAGAATACCTTGATTAGATAAGTTTTCACCCCCCAGAGTCAATACATGCTAGAAATACCGTTGGCAGCGGTTACAGCTGTGAGTCTTCTTGGGTAAGTCTCATAACAGCTTTCCACACCTGGATTGTGCCATATGTGCCCATTATTCTTGTCAAAATTCTTCAAGCTCTGTCAAGGTGTTGGGAATCATGGCTAGACAGCAATTTTCTATTCTTGTCATAGATTTCCAAGCAGACTTAAGTCAAAACTGTAACTTGTGCATTCAGGAACATTCACTGTCTTCTTGGTAAGCAACTTCAGTGTACATCTGGCTTTGTGTTATTGCCATGCTGAAAGGTGAATTCCTCTCCCAGTGTCTGGTGTAAAGCAGACTGAAGCAGATTTTCCTCTCGGATTTTGCCTGTGCTTAGCTCCATCCCGTTTCCTTTCATCCTGAAAAACTCCCCAGTCTTTGCCGATGGCAAGCATACCCATACCATGATGCAGCCACCACCATGCTTGAAAATAAGGAAGCAGTCACTCATGTTCGCCCCAAACATAAGGCTTTGCAATTACGGCTAGACACCAAGAGGGAGCACTAGAGTAGGAAGCCACAGCATTTTGATAGAGTCCCGTTGTATTTGTCCAGGAGGGACAAACTGCTGGATGGGCTGGGATACTGGCTAGCTAGGTTGACTGGTGATAGATAATCCTCCGCCCAAGGGAGGTGATGCCCCTTGGGTAACGTTGAGACGCTGCAGAACATGGAGGACCTCTTCCACAGCCGTTCCCAGTTGAGCCAGCTGGTCGTGGTGTTGGCAAAGTAGGTTTCCCTGTTCGCTGACCATCTGAAAGAAGCCTTGATCAACTGCTGCTTCCATAATAGTGAGGTGTTATTCTGTAACATAGATGCTGGGAGTCAGGAAGCAGGTGGAGAGTTTAATAGAATATGAACAATACAAAAACAGGAGTAGCGTCGGGTCATGGAAACAGAGTCAATAACGCCTGATGGGAAATAACAACAGAGGGCTATATATATATGGGGAGTAATCAGGAAGGTGATAGAGTCCAGGTGTAACTGATGATGAGGCGCAGGTGTGCGTAATGATGGGCAGCCAGGGCCGGTAGTTAGTAATCCGGCGACGTCGAACACCAGAGGGGAGGAGCAGGAGTAGACGTGACTATGCTTCTGCTTATAAATTTCCAACATTTTAATAGGCTATTTGTTAGTCAACTTGTCTATAGTTAGAAACATGCAGCTTCTCTTCTGTCATTATAGTTGCCCAAGAAGACTAAATAAACCCTTACTCACCAGAATAATAATTATAGAATGAATGCTTCAATCTAGTTGACGTCGGTAAAGTTCTATCAGCTGTGAAAACGACCCAACATGTTTCTGATTAGATTTCAGTTGGGCTTGGATGCATATTTTATGTGGTTGAAATAATACCAGCTTTATGAAGCTGATAAAGACAGCACCTCTACAGACGGTATCTAACTGCACATTCACATTCTCTCAAGATGCTGAAAGAAAGAAATCATATTTCTCCACTCCTGTTCCCGAGTCAAAATGTACATTTGGGGTATAATTTTACTGCAAGAAATGCTTAATTCTGTAGGAGATAATATGAAGACTATGTGAGAGGTTCTAGACCTACAGTCAGTGTCCTGATTTCAGTTTCCATGTAACCCATCTGAACAGAAGGCAACAGTTCCCTTGACGTGCCATAGGCCTGTTTGAAGACCCCTTATTGTGACTGACAAATTTGGACATAGGCACTGCTATCATCCTCTTTTACCACTTTATCAAATCTTTCCCAAACCTTAGACTACTGTTCTGGCCCTCCTTCTATAACATTAGACTACTGTTCTGGCCCTCCTTCTATAACATTAGACTACTGTTCTGGCCCTCCTTCTAAAACATTAGATTACTGTTCTGGCCCTCCTATAACATTAGGCTACTGTTCTGGCCCTCCTTCTATAACATTAGACTACTGTTCTGGCCCTCCTTCTATAACATTAG
>QNTS01001408.1:223528-244489 GCA_003317085.1 Hucho hucho
GTGGTTATCCCTAGGGATAGGGTTATTGTGGTTATCCCTTGGGTTAGGGTTAGTGGTTATCCCTAGGGATAGGGTTATTGTGGTTATCCCTTGGGTTAGGGTTAGTGGTTATCCTAGGGATAGGGTTATTGTGGTTATCCCTAGGGATAGGGTTATTGTGGTTATCCCTAGGGTTAGGGTTAGTGGTTATCCCTAGGGTTAGGGTTAGTGGTTATCCCTAGAGTTAGGGTTAGTGGTTATCCCTAGGGTTAGTGGTTATCCCTAGGGTTAGGGTTATTGTGGTTATCCCTAGGGTTAGGGTTATTGTGGTTATCCCTAGGGTTAGGGTTATCCTAACCCTAGGGATATCAAATAAATTGTATTGGTCACATACACATGGTTAGCAGATGTTATTGCGGGTGTAGTGAAATGCTTGTGCTTCTAGTTCCGACAGTGCAGCAATATCTAACATGTACTCTAACAATTCCACAACTACCTAATACACACAAATCTAAGTAAAGGAATAAGAATATATAAATATATGGATGAGCAATGATCGAGCGGCATAGGCAAGATGCAATAGATGGTATAAAATACAGTACATAGATATGAGATGAGTAATGCAAGATATGTGAACATTATTAAAGTGATTATTGATCTATTTATTAAAGTGGCCAATGATTTCAAGTCTGTATGTAGGCAGCAGCCTCTCTGTGTTAGTGATGGCCTTGAGATTGAAAAATAGCTTCTGTCTCTCGGTCCAAGTGTTGCTGCACCTGTACTGAGCTCGCCTCCTGGATAGTAGCAGGGTGAACAGGCAGTGGCTCGGGTGGTTGCTGTCCTTGATCTTTTTGGCCTTCCTGTGACATGGGGCTCCCGAGTGGCACATTGGTCTAAGGCACTGCATCTCAGTGCTTGAGGCGCCATTACAGACACTCTGGTTCAAATCCAGGCTGTATCACAACCGGCTGTGATTGGGAGTCCCATAGGGCGGCGCACAATTGGCCCAGCGTCGTTTGGGTTTGGCCGGTGTAGGCCGTCATTGTAAATAAGAATTTGTTCTTAACAGACTTGCCTAGTTAAATAAAAAAATTAAAATTGTCCTGGAGGGCAAGTAGTTTGCCCCCGGTGATGTGTTGTGCAGACCGCACCACCCTCTGGAGAGACCTGCGGTTGTGGGTGGTGCAGTTGCCGTACCAGGCGGTGATACAGCCCGACAGGATGCTCTCAATTGTAAAAGTTTGTGAGGGTTTTAGGTGACAAGCCAAATTGATTCAGCCTCCTGAGGTTGAACACAAACTGAAATGGTCCACCCACGCAGACACTGTCTGAAGAAGGCGCACACTGTCTTCACCACCCTGTCTGTTGGGTCGTCTGCTAACTTGGGTTATCCCTAGGGTTAGGGTTATTGTGGTTATCCCTAGGGTTAGGGTTATTGTGTGTATCCCTAGGGTTAGGGTTATTTTGGTTATCCCTAGGCTTACTCCACATCCATGCCAAGTTCCCAATTTTCACAATTGGCTAATTCTGCAAGCTAACTCTTTGCTAATGTGTTAACTACGTTATAATTTACCAATGTTCCACCATGCCTCACTAGCTCTTTGCTAATGCTACACTAGCCGCGCTATCATTTTACCACTGTTTCCCCAATGTCACGCTAGCCAGCTGTGATTAGCGTGTAGCCATAGTGAGGAGGATAGAGAGCATTTCTAACACCCCCTCTGTTAAAGCATGAAATAATCTCATCCTCTTAGACATCAAACTAAGTTTCCAGATTAATAATTCAATATCGACTCGACTAAAAGCAAAACCATCTAAAAATAAAAGTACTTTCTCAGGGTACGGGTCAGGAGTAGAGTGGAGAGGCGGGGATGGCTGAGCACACACGATGGGGACCACAGAGTGTGTGTGTGTGTGTGTGTGTGTGTGTGTGTGTGTGTGTGTGTGTGTGTGTGTGTGTGTGTGTGTGAGTGTGAGTGCGTGCGTGCTTGTCCTTCCCTCATCCCCATTGACAAATCTGGCTACAATCCCCCTTACTGTAATCAGACTTGCATGTTTCTTATTGAGCCTCTGTTCAGAGCTCATCTCTGCCTTTACGCTTCTTCTTATAACAACGTCTGCCTCTCTCTGACCTCCTTCAGGACAATACTCTATTCTTCTCCTAATCTGATCAACATGATACAGTCAGAGTACTGTTTGGTATCAGAAAGATGATAAGACAAGGGCTGTGTACCAAATGGCCCTCTATCCACTACATACAGCCGCATGGGGACCTGGTCAAAAGTAGTGCACTATATAGGAAATAGGATTCCAGTTGGGACACAGTCAGGAACTAGGAGGCCATAGAGTCACATTTAACGTTTCAATATCCCTGACGTGAAAATGGGATGAGTTTAGCAGGGTAACGTGTATGTACAGTTGAAGTCGGAAGTTTACATACACTTAAGGTGGAGTCATTAAAACTCGTTTTTCAACCACTCCATAAATTTCTTGTTAACAAACTATTGTTTTGTCAAGTTGGTTAGGACATCTACTTTGTGCATGACACAAGCAATTTTTCCAACAATTGTTTACAGACAGATTATTTCAATTATAATTCACTGTATCACAATTACAGTGGGTCAGAAGTTTACATACACTAAGTTGACTGTGCCTTTAAACAGCTTGGAAAATTCCAGAAAATGATGTCATGGCTTTAGAAGCTTCTGATAATAATTTGAGTTGATTGGAGGTGTACCTGTGGATGTATTTCAAGGCCTACCTTCAAACTCAGTGCCTCTTTGCTTGACATCATGGGAAAATCAAAAGAAATCAGCCAAGACCTCAGAAAACAAATTGTAGACCTCCACAAGTCTGGTTGGTCCTTGGGAGCAATTTCCAAACGCCTGAAGGTACCACGTTCATCTGTAAAACAATAGTACGCAAGTATAAACACCATGGGACCACGCAGCCGTCATACCACTCAGGAAGGAGACGCGTTCTGTCTCCTAGAGATTAACGTACTTTGGTGCGAAAAGTGCAAATAAATCCCAGAACAACAGCAGAGGATCTTGTGAAGATGCTGGAGGAAACAGGTATAAAAGTATCTATATCCACAGTAAAACGAGTCCTATATCGACATAACCTGAAAGGCCGCTCAGCAAGGAAGAAGCCACTGCTCCAAAACCGCCATAAAAAAGCCAGACTACGGTTTACAAATGCACATGGGGACAAAGATCGTACTTTTTGGGGAAATGTCCTCTGGTCTGATGAAACAAAAATAGAACTGTTTGACCATAATTACCATCGTTATGTTTGGAGGAAAAAGGGGGAGGCTTGCAAGCCGAAGAACACCATCCCAACCGTGAAGCACGAGGGTGGCAGCATCATGTTGTGGGTGTGCTTTGCTGCAGGAGGGACTGGTGAACTTCACAAAATAGATGGCATCATGAGGGAGGAAAATGATGTGGATATATTGAAGCAACATCTCAAGACATCAGTCAAGAAGTTAAAGCTTGGTGGCAAATGGGTCTTCCAAATGGACAATGACCCCAAGCATACTTCCAAAGTTGTGGCAAAATGGCTTAAGGACAACAAAGTCAAGGTATTGGAGTGGCCATCACAAAGCCCTGACCTCATACCCATAGAAAATGTGTGGGCAGAACTGAAAAAGCGTGTGCGAGCAAGGAGGCCTACAAACCTGACTCAGTTACACCAGCTCTGTCAGGAGGAATGGGCCAAAATTCACCCAACTTATTGTGGGAAGCTTGTGGAAGGCTACACAAAACATTTGACCCAAGTTAAACAATTTAAAGGCAATGCTACCAAATACTAATTGAGTGTATGTAAACTTCTGACCAACTGGAAATGTGATGAAAGAAATAAAAGCTGAAATAAATCATTCTCCCTACTATTATTCTGACATTTCACATTCTTAAAATAAAGTGGTGATCCTAACTGACCTAAGACAGGGGATTTTTACTAGGATTAAATGTCAGGAATTGTGAAAAACTGATTTTAAATGTATTTGGCTAAAGTGTATGTAAACTTCCCACTTCAACTGTGTGTGTGTGTGTGTATACAGTGACTTCACTCACCAGAGCTGCAGCTTGACTCTTCTTCCATCTAGGAGTATCGTAGTCGTCTTGTAGTCGATTCCTGCCAACAACATAAAATGATGTTAATACCATCTCTCTTAGTCTACTCTGAATGTATCTAGGCCTTGACGGTATGTCTGAACTGTCATGATCATTCTACATAAGATAGAGGGAGAGGGTGGGAGAGGGAGAGGGAGAGAAAGAGAGAGTGGACAGGCTCTGCACATTGCCCCCAAAAACAGGTGGAAACTGAGCTGCACTTCCTAACCTCCTGCCAAATGTATGACCACATTAGAGACACATATTTCCCTCATTACACAGACCCACAAAGAATTTGAAAACAAACCCAATTTTGATAAATTCCCATATCTACTGGGTGAAATACCACAGCGTGCCATCACAGCAGCAAGATGCGTGACCTGTTGTCACAAGAAAAGGGCAACCAGTGAAGAACAAACACCATTGTAAATACAACCCATATTTATGTTTATTTATTTTCCCTTTTGTACTTTAACTACTTGCACATCATTACAACACTGTATAAATACATAATATGACATTCGAAATGTCTTTATTCTTTTGGAACTTTTGTGAGTGTAATGTTTACTGTTCATTTGTATTGTTTATTTCACTTTGTGTATTATCTACTTTACTTGCTTTAGCAATGTTGACATGTGTTTCCCATGCCAATAAATCCCTTTAATTGAATTGAGAGCGAGACACACAGACAGAGAGAGAGACAGAGAGACACAGACAGAGAGACCGAGAGAGAGACAGAGAGACCGAGAGAGAGACAGAGAGACACAGACAGAGAGACCGAGAGAGAGAGACAGACAGAGAGAGAGACCGAGAGAGAGACAGAGAGACCGAGAGGGACAGAGAGACACAGACAGAGAGACAGAGAGAGAGACAGAGAGACACAGACAGAGAGACCGAGAGAGAGACAGAGAGACACAGACAGAGAGACAGAGAGACACAGACACAGAGAGAGAGACAGAGAGACACAGACAGAGAGAGACAGAGAGACACAGACAGAGAGACACAGACAGACAGACAGAGAGAGGAATAAGAGGATACTAATGGGGCTCTGTATGTTTCAGGAGGAATCAGGAGGTAACATGTGGAAAAAGAACTCTCCATCTGTCATCCAGCAGGGAGCAGATTAAACTTTAACACTGAGTGAGTGAACATGTCTGCATCCCCTATGGGCCCTGGTCCAAAGTAGTGCACTATAATGGGGAATAGGGTGGTGAGGGAGGTGGGCAGACGTGTGAAGCAACTGAGGCAAAGCTGTAATCTCTATCCAGCAGATACACACTGACGGACGCATGCACAGATTAAACGCACACACGCACACACAGGTCACCCAAAGTGACACTGGGATGGAAATCTGATCCTGTTGAAAATCCCCTGACCTTAGAAGGGCCCCCCGACTCCTAAGGCAGTGACGACTGCTTCCATACCTGTCCCTAGATACCTCAACAGACACAGCTCTTATCCTTGCATCACAAATCACACAAATCACTCACGCCACCACACTCACACACTTCAACCATCACACTGGACCTTTTCAAGTGCTGATTCTATAATCTGGAACATTTGCTAAGTACTTGAAATCTTCTTACATTGTTGATTACGATGGCATGAGAATGACTCATACTGCACAGCACAGACAGCTACATAGTGACAGCAGCAGCAGCACACGCAAGTATGCAAGCACGCACGGATACATGCAAACAAACAAACACACACACACTAAACCTGTGAGTATTATGATGAAGCTTCAGTATGTACTTACTTTTGGTCAATGAGAGCAGCACAAATGTAACATTTGCATTGTAATAATGGACTGCATTGCATCGTAATAATGGACTCCATTGCATCGTAATAATGGACTGCATTGCATCGTAATAATGGATTCCATTGCATCGTAATAATGGACTGCATTGCATCGTAATAACGGACTGCATTGCATCGTAATAATGGATTCCATTGCATCGTAATAATGGACTGCATTGCATCGTAATAATGGACTGCATTGCATCGTAATAATGGACTGCATTGCATCGTAATAATGGATTCCATTGCATCGTAATAATGGATTCCATTGCATCGTAATAATGGATTCCATTGCATCGTGATAATGGACTGCATTGCATCGTAATAATGGACTGCATTGCATCGTGATAATGGACTGCATTGCATCGTAATAATGGACTGCATTGCATCGTGATAATGGACTGCATTGCATCGTAATAATGGACCATTGCATCGTAATAATGGACTCTATTGCATCGTAATAATGGACTCTATTGCATCGTAATAATGGACTCTATTGCATAGTAATAATGGACTGTATTACACTGTATTTACTAATATAAAGTGTGTAAGTTCTGAGTGTGTGTGTGTGTGTGTCCCCACACGTGCGCTCACAGATACCAATGGCAGCTGGCAAATCACAGGTGGCATTTAATGCTTTTCCTCCACATCAAGAGTCAGTTCACCAGTGAAACTGTCACCCCTGGCAACCGCCCTCCTCACGACCTGTACCCATAACGCATCCCTCTAAGTGTCGTTCCGGCCTCTCTGTACTGGCTCAACTGTCTGGTTAGGTTTGGATCGGTCTGTCTCCGACTTGACATTGTGTAATTGGATTGGACATACTGTAGTTTGTGCTGACACCCTGAGGAAGATTCACACAAAAGCATGGCTACAGTATGTGTCCATAAAAGCACGCACGCACTCACACACGCACGTGCGCACACATACGCTCACACGCAAACACATACACATACAAGAGCTCAGCTACAGACACCTCTAATTTAACAAGGACAAACACTTCTACACATACGTTGACTCACTCAATACAGTCAGGCACACTGTCCTGTTAGCTAAAAGAGTGATCTTTACATCTACTAATGTAAAAACATCAATAACTCTAATCACAAAAGCTCTATTGAAGCCACCTCGCAGCCATCTTGGCACCCCTCCTCCATCTTGGCACTCCTCCATCTTGGCACTCCTCCTCCTCCTCCTCCTCCTCCTCCTCCATCTTGGCACTCCTCCATCTTGGCACTCCTCCACATTGTAAAAAATATAAGCTATAGAAATACATTTATTAAATGTCTAATTTGTTTTGCCACGTTTATTCTATTACAGACACCTTAATGCATACTTTTAAATTATATTATGTGAGATAAACATAAAAATACAAATTCTAAGAACATATAAAAACATTTCCCTTAACTACTTAGGGAGCAGTGGGGCGCTAGCGGCAGCCGCTCCCTAAGAAGTTAATGATGCACTATGTAGAAATCGATCTGCCATTTCCTGGTTGCTACAATTCTAATAGTTTGCCTAATTTCCGTTTGTGACAAAAAAAAAAAAAGAAGCTCTGTCAGAGTGACCATCGGGTTCTTGGTCACCTCCCTGACCAAGGCCCTTCTCCCCGATTGTTCAGTTTGGCCGGGCGGCCAGCTCTAGGAAGAGTCTTGGTGGTGCCAAACATCTTCTATTTAAGAATGATGGAGGCCACTGTGTTCTTGGGGACCTTTAATGAATCAGAATGTTTTTGGTACCCTTCCCCAGATCTGTGCCTCGACACAATCCTGAGCTCTACGGACAATTCCTTCGACCTCATGGCTTGGTTTTTGCTCTGACATGCACTGTCAACTGTGGGACCTTATATAGACAGGTGTGTGCCTTTCCAAATCATGTCCAATCAATTGAATTTATCACAGGTGGACCCTGTCGTAGCGTTTGCTATCATAAAATGTGAAGACTGTATATTATCAAATCAATTCTCTATGTGTAATTTATTTACGCGATTAAACTAATTATGTAACTTTAACAAGGAAGTCGGGGCACCACGGAAAAGTGTTGTTTATATAGTGTCAATTTCCAAATATCGATTGCAGTCACGTAATGTATTATTACCTCATCAGTCTCATTACTGAACGTCGCAAAACCTTGGATATCTGCACGAACCCTAGCATAGAATCATGACTCAGCGATATACAAATTGGCTTAATCATTTATTTACTAACTAACTTAATCAATCACAGAATTACATAAACACACACAAAAAATAGGTCATACATTGGTTACTACATGATACAAAAAAAAAGTCCCTAGAGGACAAAACCGTTATGATGGCTTGGTAGACAAAGGAAAGGGGGTGGGGACCGCTCAAGAGCGGGAAACTCAGAGTGGATTCAAGTACATACAGTTGATTACACTACACTCATGGAAATGCCTATACTTTGAACATGAACAACTGCACATTCTAAAATAAATTTCAATTTACATATTTACGAGTGTATGCCTTTGTTGTCCCTCTCTGTGGTCGCCGGTCCGTCTGCTGGATAGTCAGTCTACAGAAAGCCTCTGGTTTATCCACCAGAGATCAAAGTCTGTCTGAGGTGTAGGTTGTTATAATGGATACTTCAGAGTACCATTCGGAAATGTTCTTAGACCGGATGCGTTTACCAGACTAAAGTATTTAAAAACAGCTGCAGTCTGAATACTTGTTCTTTAATTTGTAGATTTCTTAGCCATTTCTCTGGTCTAGTCCTTTTGTAGAGTTGCCAACCAATTCAACATGTAGCGACAGCTCCATATTTCCTGGTCTAATGTAAATTTTGTCACAGGTGGTTTCATACTCTGTGGAAGAATGTTCCATGATGCCTCCTGTGATGTCTGGGCTCAAGGAAGTGTGGCCACTGACTAATTCAAACTTTATATCTAAACAAGTATCTTGTTTGGAAGGCCAACATCACATCTTCTCACAAATAGTTTCATATTCAATCATATATTTTACACAACCATCAGATGCAAACCCCATAATTGAGAAGTGTACACAAACAAAGATACGGTAATGTGTGTTTCCTGTACTTCATGAGATCACCAAATGAAACAAATTCGACAGGATTGTTCTTTAAAATACCATGGACAAATCCCACATTCTCAAAAATAGAAATATTGTTTCATTCTCCAATTTTGGGGATTAGGAGTGTTGGGCAAGAAGAATGTCTTTGTTCTCCATAGGCTCTGTCCCTCAATACCCCATGGCAGGGAAGAGAGTTTCTACCCGGAATGTATGACCGTTGTAAAACCTGTGGTGGGAGAGAGAGTGAGAGAGGGGGGAGCCACAGTATACACCCAGAAGGGCCACGTCGTGACGACTCCAATCAATTTGTAGAAACATCTCAAGGATGATCAATGGAAACAGGATGCACCGGAGCTCAATTTTCGAGCCTCATAGCAAAGGGTCTGAAAACTTACGTAAATATATTTTCTATTTTTAATACATTTGGTACAATTTCTAAAAACCTGTTTTTCACTTTGTCATGATTGGGTATTGTGTGTAGATTGCTGAAAAAAAACGTATTTAATACATTTTAGAATAAGTCTGTAGCGTAACAAAGTGTGGATAAAGTCAAGGGGTCTGAATACTTTCCGAAAGGCACTGTACATCCTTGTTTATGTCTATTGAATGATAGTTGATATGGGATGTGATTCGGACTCTGTTATGAAACTCTGTGTGAGGTGCCAGCTCCAGTTTTCATGAGGGCCCCTCAGGAGTCTGAAGGGTTATTTTGAGAAAAACACAAAGCCTAGCACATACGTAACACACAAAACACTGTGGAGAGGCGACGTTACGTAAGGGGTTATGATAATCATTATTATTTCTGTTGACATGCATCATCAGAGGGGGTGCTTATATTTGTACAAGTGCACTCCCTGAGAGAGTGGGGTCACGGCCAGTGATCAGCCATTATTGACAGCGACCCTGGTGCCTTGCTCAAGCTCAGATCTGCAGATTTTTCAGCTAGTCAGCTTGGGGATTCGAACTAGCAACCTTTCAGTTAGTGGCCCAACGCTCTAATCGCTAGAGTGACCTGCCACCCTAGCGCCCTGTTTTGACTGGCAGACCTGGTCACTCACACACACACACACACACACACACACACCACACAGTATACTTTCCGTGTAAAATAAATGATCTCTCTAGGTTAGGATGTGTCAGAGTAATTGTAATTGTTGTATCATTAGTGTGGCTATACGTATCCAGACAATAAGAAAACAGCTGCATTAGGTTGGTTGATTCCCTATGGGCCCTGGTCAACAGACGTGCACTATAGAGGAAACAGGGTGCCATTTGGGACACATTCAGTCAAGTCGCCTACTACAATACTACCAGCCTAATACAGGAAGGCTGAATCCTGCAGGTCACTCCCCCTTTCTGCCCATCTGTCAACCTTCATCCCTCCATCTCACCTCTCTGCCATTTGTTACTGATGGCATGCACTTTCTTTCAGTATGATTACTGTAGGGCTCAATAGCTCTCCTCCCTCCCTCCCTCCCTCCCTCCCACTCTTTTCTCCTCTCCTCCCTCGCCTTCTGTTGAAAGGCACAGTGCAGTCCAAAATTTGATTTGCCTCACCATGAGGTTGGAATAATACTGTGAAATTGTGAAAATAATGATAATGCCCTTTTAGTGTAAGAGCGGTTTGAAAAGACGCCTGAAATGTCAGCCTGTTTTGGTGGGATGGGGTTTTGGCCCTCCATGCTGATATCACCATACGGTAATTTAGTATTTCTGTCTTTGTACATGCGTGACTCTTTCCCTGTATGTGTGTGCTCTGAACTATAATCAAGTGATCTATTTTGGTTTGGAACTGCTCTGTGGCCCGCGACCTCAACAACAGTTTATGGAAGGATTCTGTTGGAGCAGAGGGATTCTAGAATCTCTGTGGTCACTCCACTGTCTGTGTTCCAACTGTTCTACTGCTTCTGGAGTCTGTGGTCATTCCCCTGTGAGCGCTCCAACTCAGCCATCATCTCACCCAGACCGCCCGGCTCACTCTCTGTGCGCATCCCAAAAGGTACCCTGTTCCCTACATAGTTCACCCCAAAAGGTACCCTGTTCCCTACATAGTTCACTATTTTTGATGAGAGCCATTGATAAAAATAGTGCACTATATAGGGAATGTTTTGAGACTCAACCATCTTTCTCTGGCCATGGAGACTGGCGAACCACAGAAATGCTTCCACTCTCCCTTTATTCCATCCTATTAGTAGAACTGACCCAAAACTGAGATGAGCCTCGAATCCTGTTGATTCCACATTTAGTAGCCAGAGTGCTGAAGGGGAAACCCTGTCTGCATCCTAAATGGCGCCTTATTCCCTATACAGTGCACTACGTTTGACCAGGGCCCATAGTGCTCTGGTAGAAAGTAGTGCACTATATAGGGAATAGGGTGCCATGTGGGACACTGCCTCCGTTCCATGGTGTTTTAAAACAAGCCAAACCAGCCGGGAGGTGGAGGAAACTGTGGCTCCTATATAAAACACACGTCAGATTCATCATATCCTGTGATTCTAACATAAACCGAGCAGGGCCACAGACAACAAACCATGTCAATACAACCAGGGAGAAATTGTAGTGTACAAAAACATCCAACAGATTTCACTGGTGGTGCAAGAGAACACCAAGAGAATACCCACACATTCTTCAGTGTGTGGATTTTGTCCATGTTTTTGATGTAGAAACCAACACATCATTCAAGCAGCAAAAGTCAGACATCTTAAAGTAGCAATGTAGAGACAAACCTCAAAATAAATTTGGAAAACATTTATTTGTCTCTTAAATTGGTATACCACAGGTAATTGGTATACCAAAATGTAAACCTTATGGCTAGGGGGCAGTGTTCGGAAGTACGGAGAGTCTGACGTGCCCAAAGTAAACTGCCTGTTACCCAGAAGCTAGGATATGCATATAATTGGTAGTATTGGATAGAAACCACTCTGAAGTTTCTAAACTGTTAAAATAATGTCTGTGAGTATAACAGAACTGATATGGCAGGCAAAAACCTGAGAAAAATCCATCTGGAAAATGTGCTTTTTTTAGGTCAGTCTTTCCATTGACTTGCTATTGACTTTAGAGGGAATTAGCTCCAGATTGCAGTTCCTATGGCTTCCACTAGATGTCAACAGTCTTTAGACATGGTTTCAGGCTTGTTTTTTGAAAAACGAACAAGAACTTCTTATTCTACCAAGTGGCTGAGGAAAAGGACACTACATTTCTGCGCACGTGAATGGGTGCGTGCTCCTCGTTATTTTTCTTTCCTATTGAACATACTATTCTCCGTCTGAAACATTATTGTTTATTTAGATATTTGACAACCTGAGGATTAATTAGAAACATTGTTCGACTTGTTTGGACGAACTTTACCGGTACTTTTGGGATTTCTTTGTCTGCATGTTGAACGAGTGGATTACAGAACTCCATGGCGCCAACTAAACAGACTTTTTGGGATATAAAGAAGGACTTTATCGAACACATCAACCATTCTTTGTGTTCCTGGGACCCTTGAGATTGCAAACAGAGGAAGATCTTCAAAGGTAAGTGATTTATTTTATCGCTATATTTGATTTTGTAACGCCTGTGCTGGTTTGAATAATATGTTGTTGTGGGGTGCTGTCCTCAGATAATCAAATGTTCTGCTTTCGCCGTAAAGCCTATTGTAAATCTGACAACGCAGTTCGATTACCAAGATTCTAAGCTTTTGAATGGTGTACAACACTTGTATTTTCATGAATGTTTAATATTACTATTTTCGTAATTTGAATTTGGCGCTGTGCATTTCACCGGATGTTGTCGTAGGTGGACCGCTAGCGTGCACCGATCCCTAAGAAGTTAATTCCTCAGGAGGGAGCTTGCCATGTGTCCCTTATTAGATTCTCCAGAAGAGTAAGTAGATAACTGCCACTCTATAGTATAATCAGGCAAACCTGTAAAATATTTCTGTTTTCACAAGCACAACACAATTTCGCAGTGTTTTTATAAAGTGTTTTTAATAAAGGAGTGCAATAACAAATTGGAGACTGAACACACACGCATGTGTGGGGACACACTTGCACACACACACACACACACACACATCCCACAGGAATAAAGGAATGACTTCACACCGGCCTTTTATTCCCTCTAGACGAAGACGGTTGGTGTTGTTGTAATGAGAACATTAGGAAAGAAACACTAGGAGAGAAAACGAGGTAATTATCAGCTAACTAAGGTCCTCTGAGGAAAACCCTGTTTGCGTCCCAAATAGATCCCCATCCACTATATGGTGCACTACTTTTGACCAGCGCTCATAGGAAATAGGGTCCCATTTGGGACTCAGACTAACTGCCTTTTATACAGCTCCCTCTAGGAATCAGTCAAACAAACATCAGTTAAAGAGAATAAAAACAAACACTGTTGATGATGATGATGTCTTACATTTATACCCCCCTAACACTTTCCCTGAATCTCAAAAGTGCTTCACATTGCATGTTGGGAACTCTCCCACAGAGGTGTGTTCATAGAGTGAAACATTTAGAATGTCGCAGAGCAGAAAAAACACAATATTGAAGAAAAACATTTTCTGGCACCCTATTCCCCCATTCCCAACATAGTGCACTACTTTTGGCCAGAGCCCTGCCATTTGGGACACAATCACTGGAAAACACTTTCTCCATCTACCAGGTTGTTGTTACATAATGGACAGTTTCCTGATCCACTGTGTGCTGGTAGCCTGTCTGCCTCACCGCTCACAGAATGGAATTCGTAATGCAATGAACGCAACAAGCTCCTGGGTTTGTAAAAAAATATGAACATGATCTTTCTTTAAAACTTTATGACCCCTCCTGTGAAGTCCTCAGTTAGATATATACCCTCTCTGTTAAGGGCAGGCTATGACAGACTCATTTCACCCCAATTAGGGGAATGGGGAAGGCCTGTCTGTAAATCAAATTACATTTTATTGGTCACATACACATATTTAGCAGATGTTATTGCAGGTGTAGCAAAATGCTTGTGTTCCTACAGTAGCAAAATGCTTGTGTTCCTACTGTAGCGCCAACAGTGCAGTAATATCTAATAATTCACAACAATACACACACATCTAAAAGAATGGATTTAAGAAATATATAAATATTAGACTGAGCAATGTAGGAGTGGCATCGACTAAAATTCAGTAGAATAGAAAACAGTGTGTACTATATGAGATGAGTAAAGCAGTATGTAAACATTATTAAAGTGACTAGTGTTTCATTATTAAAGTGGCCAGTGATTCCAAGTCTATGTATATAAGGCAGCAGCCTCTAAGGTGCAGGGTTGCGTAACCGGGTGGAAGCTGGCTAGTGATGGCTATTTTACAGTCTGATGGCCTTGAGATAGAAGCTGTTTTTCAGTCTCTCGGTCCCAGCTTTGATGCACCTGTACTGACCTCGCTTGGGTGGTTGATGTCCTTGATGATCTTTTTGGACTTCCTGCGACATTGGGTGCTATAGGTGTCCTGGAGGGCAGGTAGTTTGCCCCCGGTGATGCATTGGGCAGACAGCACCACCCTCTGGAGAGCCCTGCGGTTGAGGGCGGTACAGTTGCTGTACCAGGCGGTGATACAGCCCAACAGGATGCTCTCAATTGTGCATCTGTAAAAGTTTGTGAGTGTTTTAGGGGCCAAGCTAAATTTATTCAGCCTCCTGTTGCGCCTTCTTCACCACACTGTCTGTGTGGGTGGACCATTTCAGATCGTCAGTGATGTGTACGCCGAGGAACTTTCCACCTTCTCCAGTGCGGTCTTGTCAATGTGGATAGAGGCTGTTTCCTGAAGTCCACGATCAGCTGCTTGGTTTTGTTGACGTTGAGTAACCACTCTCCCAGGGCCCTCACTTCCTCCCTGTAGGCTGTCTCGTTATTGTTGGTGATCAAGCCTACTACTGTTGTGTCGTCTGCAAACTTAATGATTGTGTTAGAGGGCTGCGTGGCCATGCAGTCATGGGTGAACAGGGAGTACAAGAGGGGGCTGAGCACACACCCTTGTGGGGCCCCTGTGATGAGGATCAGCGAAGTGGAGGTGTTGTTTCCTTCCTTCACCACCTGGGGGCGGCCCGTCAGGAAGTCCAGGACCCAGTTGCACAGGGCGGGGTTTAGACCCAGGGCCCGAGCTTAATGATGAGCTTGGAGGGTACTATGGTGTTGAATGCTGAGCTATAGTTAATCAACAGCATTCTAACATAGGTATTCCTCTTGTCCAGATGGGATAGGGCATTGTGCAGTGCGATGGCGATTGCATCGTCTGTGGATCTATTGGGGCGGTAAGCCAATTGGAATGGGTCTAGGGTGTCAGGTAGGGTGAAGGTGATATGATCCTTGACTAGTCTCTCAAAGCACTTCATGATGACAGAACTGAGTGCTATGGAGCGATAGTCATTTAGTTCAGTTACCTTTGCTTTCTTGGGTACAGGAACAATAGTGGACATATTGAAGCAAGTGGGGACAGCAGACTGGCATAAGGAGAGATTGAATATGTCCATAAACACTCCAGCTAACTGGTCTGCGCAAGCTCTGAGGACGCGGCTAGGGATGCAGCCTGGGCCGGCAGCCTTGCGAGGGTTAACACTCTTAAATTACTTACTCACGTCGGCCACGGAAAAGGAGAGCCCACAGTCCTTGGTAGCGGACCGCGTCGGTGGCACTGTGTTATCCTCGAAGCGGGATGAAGGTGTTTAGCTTGTCCGGAAGCAAGACGTTGGTGTCCTCGACGTGGCTGGTTTTCCCTTTGTAGTCTGTGATTGTCTGTAGACCCTGCCACATACGTCTCGTATCTGAGCTGTTGAATTGCGACTCCACTTTGTCTCTATACTGACCTTTTGCCTGTTTGATTGCCTTATGGAGGGAATAACTACACTGTTTGTATTTGGCGATATTCCCAGTCACCTTGACATGGTTAATGTGGTGGTTCCCGCTTTCAGTTTTGCGCGAATGCTGCCATCTATCCACGGTTTGGGTAGGTTTTAATAGTCACAGTGGGTTGTGAACTCTAAACCACACAGTACTGTTAATAGACATCATGGAGGCTGTACAAGCTTCTAGAATATTCCCAGCAAATTAGTAGTAGTGTGACAACGGACTCTCCCATCATCTCCCTGTCCCTCTATCTCCATTCCTCTGTCTCGCCCTATTACCTCTGTCCCTCATTGTCAACATCTTTTCAACACTCACTTGCCTACCCTCATTCCATTGGATTTCATTGGAGGGTATTTTTATAGGATCTGTTTGACCATTTAGAAATTAAATTACTTTATGTATCTAGACACCTCATTTGAAGATATCATACATATTTGGACAAATTCACTTATTACACAATATATGTTCACTAATAGACCTAGCATCATAGCCACCAAATCATAAATGTACCTGGTGGTTTCCTACTATATCTAATAGGTTAGTTGTAATAGAATACTGTGTAGCAGCCAGAACGAAAGAGAACAAGGAGAGAGGTATGCTCTTTGTTGTGCTCTCCCATGAGCAGGGTTGGGGAGTAACAGATTACATGTAACTGATTACAAAAAAAGTACCAGCAAAAATATTGTAAATCAGATTACAGATACTTTTTAACAACCAGATGATTACTTCTAGGATTACTTTTAAATTAAGAAAGGATTCAGCTATTTCAGCCACACCTGTTGCTGATAGGTTGAGCACACAGCCATGCAACCTACATTGATAAACCATTGGCAGTAGAATGGCTTTACTGATGAGCTCAGCGACTTTCAGCGTGGCACCATCATAGGATGCCAACTTTCCAACAAGTCAGTGTCAAATTTCTTCCCCGCTAGAGCTGCGCCGGTCAACTGTAAGTGCTGTTTTTGTGAAGTGGAAACGTCTAGGAGCAACAACGGCTCAGCCACAAAGTGGTAGGCAACACAAGCTCACAGAACGTGACTGCCAAGTGCTGAAGCGCGTAAAAATAGTCTGTCCTCAGTTGCAACACTCACTGCTGAGTTCCAAACTGCCTCTGGAAGCAACGTCCGCACAAAAACTGTTAGTCGAGAGCCTTCATGAAATGGGTTTCCATGGCCGAGCAGCCGCACACAAGCCTAAGATCACCATGCGCACTGCTAAGCGTCGACTGGAGTGGTGTAAAGCTCACCGCCATTGGACTCAGCGGAAGCAGTGGAAGCGTGTTCTCTGGACTCATGAATCACGCTTCACCATCTGGCAGTCCAACCGACGAATATGGGTTTGGCAGATGCCAGGAGAAGGCTACCTGCCCCAATGCATTGTGCCAACAGTAAAGTTCGGTGGAGGAGGAATAATGGTCTGGGTCTGTTTTAATGGTTCGGGCTAGGCCCCTTAGTTCCAGTGAAGGGAAATATTAATGCTACAACATACAATCACATTCTAGACGATTCTGTGATTCAAACTTTGTGGCAACAGTTTGGGGAAGGCTCTTTCCTGTTTCATCATGACAATTCCCTCGTGCACAAAGCGAGGTCCATAAAGAAATGGTTTGTCGAGATCGGTGTTGACTGGCATGCACAGAGCCCTGACCTCAACCCCATCAAACACCTTTGGAATGAATTGGAACGCCGACTGCGAGCCAGGCCTAATCGCTCAACATCAGTGCCCGACCTCACTTATGCTGTTGTGGCTGAATGGAAGCAAGTCCCTGCAGCAATGTTCCAACATCTAGTGAACAGCCTTCCCAGAAAAGTGGAGGCTGTTATAGCAACAAAAGGGGGGACCAACTTTGGAATGAGAGCAGAAGAGCAGGTGTCCACATACTTTTGGTCATGAAGTGCCTTCGGAATGTATTCAGACCCCTTGACTTTTTCCAAATGTTGTTATATTACAGCCTTATTTTTAAATGGATCAAACAAATAATAATCCTCAGCAATATACACACACACACACAATACCCCATAATGACATAGTACAATTTCTAAAAACCTGTTTTCACTAAATTGATTAAAAATAGAAAACATAAATACCTTATTTACATAAGTATTTAGACCCTTTGCTATGAGACCCGAAATTGAGCTCAGGTGCAACCTTTCCATTGATCATCCTTGAGATGTTTCTACAACTTGACTGGAGTCCCCCTGTGGTAAATTCAATTGATTGGAGATTATTTAGAAAGGCACACAACTGTCTATATAAGGTCCCACAGTTGACAGTACATGTCAGAGTAAAAACCAAGCCATGAGGTCAAAGGAATTGTATGTAGAGCTCCGAGACAGGATTGTGTCGAGGCACAGATCTGGGGAAGGGTACCAAAACAATTCTGCAGCATTGAAGGTCCCCAAGAACACATTGGCCTCCATCATTCTTAAATGGAAGAATTTGGAACCACACGGGCTTGCGCGCGCTGTGGTTTTTTCCTTTCCTATCGCCCAGTTTATAATCCGGTTGAAATATTAGACTAAATATACATAAAAGTGTTCCTAAGGATACATTATCAATGATGTTTGATTGTTCTTGGACAAGTGTATAGGTATAGGTTGAACGAGTTCTCTTCACGGTTCAATGGGCGAGTGGACGCTGTATTTTCTGATCATAACGCACCAACCAAACGGAGATTTATGGATATAATAAATTACTTTTTCTAACAAAAGAACCATGGATTGTCTTCGTTGGACACTTGGGAAGCCCTCAGCAGAAGTTCTTCAAAAGGTAAGGTATTTGTTTTCGCTGTGAAATGTGTTTTGTGTGAACCGCGATGGTTTATGAATTTATGCTAATGAGAAAATATTGGAGGTGCTACCCTCAAACAATCAAATGTAGTGCTCCACCACTCCCTAAGTAGTTAACAAGTTATATGGATTGGATTCATATCTCCAACTCAACCAAAAATAAAAGTTAAAGAATGGGATTAAACCAGTGGCTCAGATGGAACTATCCAAGCATTAAATACATTTCAGTTAAATGTTTATATTTGGTTGCGTTGTCAACTAATGTAACGACTTCTACAGAAATCGGTTCCTCTCCTCGTTCGGGCGGCACTCGGCGGTCTTCTAATCATCACCGATCCACTATTCATTTTCCATTTGTCTTGTCTTGTTGTTCACACACCTGGTTTGATTTCCCCATCATTATCTGTTGTGTATTTAACCCTCTGTTTTCCCCCATGTCTTTGTGTGTGATTGTTTATTGTTTAGCCGTTTTCGTTACGGCTGGTGCGTTATATATTCTGCCTCACTTGTTTTGCATTTGGCAAAGTGTTGCTCTATTACGCAGTTAGCGTTTGTTTGTTTGGTTCTTTGAGTAAAGTGCTTTGCTCAGGACAAGACTCGCCAATAAACGTCAACTTGTGAAAAATGTGCTCTTGCAACAGCTGCAGAGTGCGGATCCCAGCCTATAGAATAACAGCTGCATAGTGCTGATCCCAGCCTATAGAATAACAGCTGCATAGTGCTGATCCCAGCCTATAGAATAACAGCTGCAGAGTGCGGATCCCAGCCTGTGGAATAAAAGTTTGAGGTAGTTCCTCCCTTCTAAACTCCACTGTGGTATAGTGCTCCATACTGTCAAAAACAAGTTTATTTTGAGAAGGTGGGGCTTTTATTGCTCAATCGAATTCATGCTGATTCCCCAAATATATTCATAGGCCTTACGGACACATGCTAAAACTCATACACTTTTGATAAGACTTAAAAAGCTGCAAACTATCAAGTTATCAAAGTGTCACCAACAAAAAGGTAAACAAACAATAGGTCTATAGCAAATGCAGCGTATCGCATTCTTATTTCACATGCAAATAGCACATTTCGGTAGTGCTGAAACTCAAACCATTCCATTCCATGAGAGCAGCTTTTATTTTTCAACTGGAAGCAATAAGCCCAATCAGTCCTCCATGACAACAAAGTCATAAACAACAGAGTAGGCTAATAAGTCCATAGTTTTTGGGTTATGCTCCGGTAAAACAATTTGGCTCATCTATATTTCCAAGTCCTTTACTTTTAGATCAAAGGGTAGGCCTATGAAATTAATTGGAATGACTGGAAATCTGACAGACGTTGGTTTTTAATGTAAAGACAGTCTAATCCTATTATTATCTGTAGTACAAAGCAATGAAGCCTACATAACCAACCCATAAAGTAAAATGCAACAAATTTATGGCCAGCTATGTAAACTCTAACATTGATTTATCTTGCAATAGATGTCACTCAATTTATTTTTTTCTAATGCCTAAGGGGAACATAGTCTAAAAGGTAATCAGATTACTTCATGGAGTTTGGGTAATCCAAAATTTACTTTCCTAATTCAAATTTGACAGGTAACTAGAACCTAACAGATTACACTTAGAAAGTAACCTACCCAACCAACATTCTTCCTGAGGTACTCTCTCCCCAGGCCTGGAACTAGAAGAGTCAGTCCCTGAGGTACACTCTGCTCTCACATACCTCATTAACATGTCCACAACATCCTGGGCAGAGTCAGCTATCTGTATATCCAGGATGAGCAAGTCTGTATTAAATACAAACATAAGATGCACTTTATTGTTTTTTTTACTTACTGAGACAGAAATGTATTTGTGCTCACAACCCAATTATTGTATCATGCTGTGCAGTAGCTCTTCTGTTTCCCCTCAGCATTCTTCTTGCAGTGTGTGTGATGATTGCTGTGGAAAAACGGTGGCTCGGGCAGTACCGGAGATATTGACTTATTGGAAAGCATTGGTGTGGGCTTTGCCTGAATAGCTGTCTGATGCCTGAGCTGCCTTCGACCAACACTGGAGAGTTTTCCCACGGTTGAAGAAACAAGCTTGGACGTGCCTTCGAACCAACGCTGGAGAGAGAGTTTTCCCACGGTTGCAGAAACAAGCTCAGACATGCCTGAAATCAACATCTACCTACCACCTTTAGGGTAGCACACTCAAGTTACGCATTGAGAAAAGGAACGGGTGGTGAGACATTATATGGCTAAGATTTCATTACACTCCTTTCATGTTCTGGTACAAGGTACATTATGGCACATGTGTTACATTGTTAAGGTGTGGATTTCTTATTTAGGGATACGGATAAAGGATATTAGAGAGATGGGGGGGGAGCAAGAGATGGGGGGGAGAGAGTG
>QNTS01001408.1:254593-265139 GCA_003317085.1 Hucho hucho
TATTTTGGTTTCATCTGACCATATGACATTCTCCCAATCCTCATCTGGATCATCCAAATGCTCTCTAGCAAACTTCAGACGGGCCTGAACATGTACTGGCTTAAGCAGGGGGACACGTCTGGCACTGCAGGATTTGAGTCCCTGGCGGCGTAGTGTGTTACTGATGGTAGGCTTTGTTACTTTGGTCCCAGCTCTCTGCAGGTCATTCACTAGGTCCCCCCGTGTGGTTCTGGGATTTTTGCTCACCGTTCTTGTGATCATTTTGACCCCACGGGGTGAGATCTTGCGTGGAGCCCCAGATCGAGGAAGATTATCAGTGGTCTTGTATGTCTTCCATTTCCTAATAATTGCTCCCACAGTTGATTTCTTCAAACCAAGCTGCTTACCTATTGCAGATTCAGTCTTCCCAACCTGGTGCAGGTCTACAATTTTGTTTCTGGTGTCCTTTGACAGCTCTTTGGTCTTGGCCATAGTGGAGTTTGGAGTGTGACTGTTTGAGGTTGTGGACAGGTGTCTTTTATACTGATAACAAGTTCAAACAGGTGCCATTAATACAGATAACGAGTGGAGGACAGAGTAGCCTCTTAAAGAAGAAGTTACAGGTCTGTGAGAGACAGAAATCTTGCTTGTTTGTATGTGACCAAATACTTATTTTCCACCATAATTTGCAAATAAATTCATTAAAAATCCTACAATGTGATTTTCTGGATTTTTTTCCCTCATTTTGTCTGTCATAGTTGAAGTGTACCTATGATGAAAATTACAGGCCTCTCTCATCTTTTTAAGTGAGAGAACTTGCACAATTGGTGGCTGACTAAATACTTTTTTGCCCCACTGTATATAAAACGCTGATTTTATTTTTCTCACGTGTGTCATTTACTTTCACAAATTTTTGTAGACTCACATGGCAATCATAGACTGAAATTGTGAATTCTGGTGTGTGGAATAGAGAGGAGGTTGGTGCTGTGTGGATGGGAGGTTCTACTGTCACTTGTTTTCAACAGGCAGTCAGTCTCGGAAGAGGGAGACTGCAAAGTCCAGGCGCTGCTGCTCTATTTGTTCTTTGTGTTTGCAGTGCTAGTGTTTTTCGCTAATCTGTGCATCTCACATTATGTGCCCAGTATGATAGTTTTCTTGCTCTTTCTTAGCAGATAATGACAACATGACAATAACAGTAGCTGATGTAATGAAAAGTTGGAGGGTGGTTGGTAATGGAGGACATCAGGTGGATCCACGTCTGGGTGTTAGGCAGAACCCCTAGGTCCTGGAGAACAGGAGCAGAGTAAAGGGAACAGGGTAGGAGACAGCCTTAACCTGTTACGGATCCAATCCCGTGAACGGGTTCGATTTTGACAACATCTGGTGAAATGCAGAGCGCCAAATTCAAATGACAAAAATACTCATTTCAAACATTCATGAAAATACAAATGCTGCACACCCTTCAAAAGCTTAGACTCTTGTTAATCTAACAGCATTGTCAGATTTCAAAAAGGCTTTACGGCAAAAGCAGAACCGTTGATTGTCTGTGGACAGCACCCCAGGCAAAAACTCAATTAGCATAATAACATATACAGCAGAGGTGTCACAAAACTCAAAAATAGCATAAAATAAATTGCTTACCTTTGATGATCTTCCTCTGATGGCATACCCAAGCGTCCAGGTTACACAATAAAATGTATTTTTGTTCGATAAAGTTCCTCTTTATATCCATAAAGCTCCATTTGGTTTGCGCGTTTTGTTCAGTAATCCACCTGCCCAAAGGCTTTCATCCATGCAGACAAACGATATCCCAAAAGTACCCGTAAAGTTTGTTGAAAAAAGTAAAACAGCATTTGTAATCAATACTCAGATACCCTAAAATGAATATAAACTATAATATTTCAGACGGAATATAACCTGCTGAATAGAAGAGAAAAAGAACTGAGCGCGCATTCCCTGTTACGCGCAAATCCAAAACAGTACACTTGTGGTCACAAGTGGTCTTACTCCCTTGATTTTCATGATTGAAGCTTCAAACCTTTTTCTAAAGACTGTTGACATCTAGTGGAAGCCATAGGAACTGCAATCTGGGGGTTAAACTATGAGGCTTTGAATAGCTGGCCTATTGAAAACAGTGTGACATGACTGATTCAGACATCCCGGATGGATTTTGCTCGTGTTTTTGCTTGCCATATCAGTTCTGTTATACTCACATTACTTTAACAGTTTTAGAAACTTCAGAGTGTTTCTATCCAAAGCTACTAATTATATGCATATCCTAGCTTCTGGGCCTGAGTAACAGGCAGTTTACTTTGGGCACGTTTTTCATCCGAACTTCAAAATACTGCCCCCTAGCCCTAAGAAGTTAAACAAGCAAACACACAGGTTACAGGTATGTCAGGTATGAAAAAGTACAGTTATTGAATTATTTAATGTAAATCTTTGATTAGACATGCAATCATGTTAATGGCAGACAGAAAAGAAAGGATACATGTCTGTAATGTTTTATGTCAGTGGGGTTGATGAGGTAGGTAAGGGATGGTCCCTGGAAAAGGTAAGATAGATGAGATGTGAGAGAAACTCCAGGGTGGTGTCATGACCACTGGAGTCATACACCTTAACAGTACCTACCTGGAAGCGGCGGTTACTTAACGTGACCCACTGGTTAGCTTTGAGATTGACTATTTGGAGGAACCCCTGGGCCAGTGTTGGTACTGCTGACAGCATGGCAATGCCGCCCACCACGAGGAGGCAAATGCAAATAGTTGTCATCTGAGATTTTTATATCCACTTTAACGTATGGTGACCCCAGCTAGGAGCGAAAGAGCATTAAGATTTCCCAGGTCTCGCCTTCATTTCGTCCTTCTTCCAAGCCAAGTCATTCGCCCGGATGTTGAAGCACTTGGTCCCCTTGATTCTCCTCCAGTGGCTCTCCTTCTGTTTCTCCTGCGCCTTGTCCATGTTCAGTCTCACCTTGATTGATAATAGAAATAAATGCAATTATATTTCATATTATTACAAAAACATCTATTGTATATCTCTTGGAAGACCAGCAAATAAATTAACAGCGGACAACATTTTTTACCTGGTCAAAAACCTCCACATCCTTCTCAGCCCATGCCTGGAGGTGGTCCTCGAAGGCGTTCTGATCACATCAGATTATAAGGACACAAGGCGAGACCCAAATGCAGACACAGAAAGCAGATGGTTGAGCTCCGATATTTATTAATCCAAGGGGTAGGCAAAAGGTAGGTCGGGGACAGGCGAGAGTTCATAAACCGGTTCAGAGTCCAAAACAGAACCAGACGAAGGGCAGTCTCGAGGTCAGGCCAGGCAGGCAGGGGTTCAGTAACCAGATCTGAGTCCAAACAATACAAGGGGAAAGGCAGGCTTGAAGACAGAACAGAACAGGATTTTTTTTTTTTAATATTACAGCATATGCAATAATTGTATATACAATTGCATTGTTTACCTCAGTAAACAACTGTGGCTCCCGTCCGTACAGCAGTTGATAGGGTGTGTACACTGGAGGCCTGGACGCTGCTGTTTTGTGCAAAGATAATTACCTTTAGATTGTCCTCCCACCATTCCTGGTACCTGTCAAGGAACTTTCCCATGGCAGTCCCGTTGGTCTGTTCATCCAAACCTGGAGTCACCATACATCTAAACATTCACATTATATAGAACTCACTGTACTATCATTGTCAATTTCGAGTCTAAATTACTGGATGCCTATGCGAAACAATACTACAACCATTACATTAGTAACCACTAACATGTAAGCTAACATTGACTGAAACCAACTAGCCTAGAGTTAACTAGCACTTAGCCAAGCTAAATTTGGTTAGCATCATGCTAGCGAACTGTTAAACGCTATTTTCGTACAAATATTAACTGAAAGATTACTGGAATCTGTGTGGGTAGCTGGACAGGTAGGATGACTGACAGTGAAGGTGAACAGGTGGTCACGGGTCAGGTGACAAAGGAACGGATGAGACTGAGGCAAGAATTCCTTTAACCATGAAGTGGTATATTTACTGGGTAGTCTGTGGTGGACTCATGGATGCACAGAATTCTGGATTAGACGGAGTTAAGGAAGAGAAAGCAGCGAGATCGGGCGATGGCGATTTCCTCCTTTTAATGATTGGAGATCTGTCGGACATTTCCACCTGACCTAATTAAAGCGCCCCTGGCCCAGCTGAGCAAGTGGCCATGAATTAAAGGATTCTTCCACCAACTCCATGGGCCTTTTATACAGCCACCCCGGAAATTTGTTAAATTCCACACTCCTCAAAAAGGCTCATTGCTCCCCGTCCTCTGTCATCTCAGGGAGGGGAATTAGTTGGGCAACTGGACGGATATATGTCCGTTTTTTTACCTGGATCTCCACTGATCTAACACGACCATCGGTCCCAGGCATGGTCTTAGTGATATGGCCCACCGGCCAGGAGGCTCGAGGAAGCTGAGGGTCCACTATCATTACTACTTGGCCAGTTTCCATGCTGGCCGTTTCTCTTTGCCATTTCCCTCTGTGCTGCAGGCTTGGTAGGTAATCCCGAATGAATCGGGCCCAGAAATGGTCAGCCAAGATCTGGCTGTGACGCCACCGGCGTCTGCCAACAAGGTTGGTATCAGCATACATGTCTTGAGGAAGTGACGCATCTCGGCGTCCTATCAAGAGCATATTCGGTGTAACCGGATCGGGGTCAGCGATGTCTGCAGAGAGATATCCCAAGGTTTTGGAGTTCAGTATCCCTTCCACCTCTATCAGGGCGGTCCGCAAGACAGTTTCAGTGACAGTTTAGTCCCCCAGGACGACTCGTAAAGCCGTCTTTACAGATTTGATCTCTCGCTCCCATTTCCTCCAAAATGAGGAGCTCCTGGAGGGTTACATTTGAATAAGATGTGTTGGTCCATCAGCTGATCCTGGAGGCTGGGTTTCAAGGCTTGGAAGGCTTCCTCCAACCTGGCTTCTCCTGCCTTGAAGTTTGTGCCCCTGTCTGCCAGGATCTCATAGGGTTTCCCCTGTCGGGAGATAAACCGCCGTAGGGCCATGAGGAAGGCTTCAGTATCCAAACTCTCCAGTAGGTCCAGCTGAACACATCTAGTTGTCAAACACTTTAATATAATGCCCCAGCGCTTTTCCACTTGACAACCTAGCTTGATCGTCAAGGGGCCAAAGCAATCTACTCCTGTTGACCAGAAGGGTGGTTTGAGGAGGCGCAAGCGAGCATGGGGTAAATCCGCCATTTTGGGCACAGTGGCTCCGGCCCGCCATCTCTGACATTCCACACAGGCGTATTGGTGCTTACGAATGGCTCCTCATCCTCCAAGTATCCAGTACTTCCGCCTCATCTCCCCATAGACTCTCTCTGGCCCTGGGTGGAGAAGCCTCTCATCATAACTCTTGATGAGGAGGCTAGTCAAATTGTGTCTGGAGTCAAGGATAATTGGGTGGATAGCATCGGGATCCAAGCCTTCTGCTTGGCGCAGCCTCCCTCCGACTCTAATCACTCCAAGGATTTGGTCATATTCTGGGGCAAAAGAGAGAAGACAGCTGTCCTTAGCCACTTCCCTACCGGCTTTCAGAGCTTTTAGATTCCAGTAATCTTTCAATGATCCTTAGGCCGCTGGTTAAAATCCTGCTCGAAGGACCACTGAAAGATTGCTGGAATCTGTGTGGGTAGCTGGACAGGTAGGATGACTGACAGTGAAGGTGAACAGGTGGTCACGGGTCAGGTGACAGAGGAATGGATGAGACTGAGGCAAGAATTCCTTTAACCATAAAGTGGTATATTTACTGGGTAGTCTGTGGTGGACTCATGGATGCACAGAATTCTGGATTAGACGGAGTTAAGGAAGAGAAAGCAGCGAGATTGGGCGATGGCGATTTCCTCCTTTTAATGATTGGAGATCTGTCGGACATTTCCACCTGACCTAATTAAAGCGCCCCTGGCCCAGCTGAGCAAGTGGCCATGAATTAAAGGATTCTTCCACCAACTCCATGGGCCAACTCCATGGGCCCTTTCTACATTAACACTAACACATCACATATTTACATTATTACCTGAAGTCAACTGAGCCTTTGTTCATAGATAATAAAACAAATTGGATCTAAAACGCTGCTGAAAAAAAGTACAGAAAATTTGGATGCCATCTTAATTTGTTCTCTTACATGTAAACCCTTAGCAACCTAGCCAAACTCATTTACTTACGATGGAGAAAATACCAACCAGTTTTTCACTTCGTTAAAACTCCCTTCAATTGCCTTCAAACATCACCAAACTCATGGATGCTGAAATTAACCATTTACCTCAATATTTTTTTTTATAATATTGCACTTTTGCACATTACATACCTGAATTAATAGGGTAAAATGAGACCAAGATTGAAGAAGAAATCTCCAAGACCTCACAATCTCACTAACGCACTCCATTGACGTCACAGCTCCCCCTAGTGGCAGTAATCATATACATACATTAAATGTAAATACCTGGGAGGCCTAGAAAATGGCTCCATGAAATAACAAACAAAATAAAATATCAAAAATATTACCATACATATTTGTGTGTCACATATGCACATGGCATATACTTGGGTACCATCATGGCATCTCTGATCTGCTTGCTTCAATAAATGAATGCTAGAACATTGGTAGCCAGGATTAGCTATTTGTATCTAGTCTCCTAATTATTGCATAACGGTGCAAGTTAGACACGTTATCTTTTGTTTCCATGTGAGCATGTCTTTTTGTGTCGGTCCTGTCAATGTTGAGTGTTTCATAGTATTTCTGATTATCTTAACCCCCCACCATCAATTAATTAAAATATATTTTTAAACAGAAAACCACAGAAACACCACTGTAATATAGGCCCACATTCAGATAAAAAGGTGCTATCTACAAACTAAAAGGATTATTTCGCTGTCCCCATAGGAGAACCCTTTTCGGTACCAAGTAGAACCCCTTCAGTGTCTAGCTAGAACCCTTTTGGGCTCCATTCCACAAAGGTTTCTACCTGGAACCAAAAAGTGTTCTCATTTGGTGACAGCCAAAGAACCCTGTTGGAACCCCTTTCTCAAAGAGTATACTCAACAAGTAAGTTTAGCCTGTTAAGTTAACACCTTTTCATTCTGTACTCAAACATATGCCTGGTATTCAAGATATACCTCCTTTACCATCTTCTCATGTATTTTCTTGGAACTCCATCCATACACAGCTTTGGCCTTGGATAGATCATGTTGCAATGAGATGGGCACAGAGGTAAGTATGTACATTCCTTTTCAGTGTGGTGGCAAATGAATTGAACAGGAGAAGAGGATGTGGTTGCTTGTGGAGGAAGAGCAGTGTGGGTGGTGGGTAGCTCTGGCTCATCACTTATTGACCAAAAGAAAGATAGATTTAGAAATTAGTTTGACCTTGCCATAGTTCAACAGCTGAAAAGCCTTCATTAACATACTCCCAGAGATAGCAAGACATTCAGTAATCACTGAATGAAGTAGTCTACTCATCCCCATTTACAATTTCATTCATCAATTAATGAATTATACAATAGCACATTCAATGACATTATTATTGTAGACTACAGGCTACTCCTGTATCTACCTTGTACATTACTGTAATCATTCAATTAAGTAGCGTACCCATCCACATTTACAATTTAAATTTTCAATCAGATGAATAATACAAGCACATACAGTGAGGGAAAAAAGTATGTGATCCCCTGCTGATTTTGTACGTTTGCCCACTGACAAAGAAATTATCAGTCTATAATGTTAATGGTAGGTTTATTTGAACAGTGAGAGACAGAATAACAACAAAAAAATCCTGAAAAACACATGTGAAGAATGTTATAAATGGAATTGCATTTTAATGAGGGAAATAAGTATTTGGCCCCTCTGCAAAACATGACTTAGTACTTGGTGGCAAAACCCTTGTTGGCAATCACAGAGGTCAGATGTTTCTTGTAGTTGGCCACCAGGTTTGCACACATCTCAGGAGGGATTTTGTCCCACTCCTCTATGCAGATCTTCTCCAAGTCATTAAGGTTTCGAGGCTGACGTTTGGCAACTCGAACCTTCAGCTCCCTCCACAGATTTTCTATGGGATTAAGGTCTGGAGACTGGCTAGGCCACTCCAGGACCTTAATGTGCTTCTTCTTGAGCCACTCCTTTGTTGCCTTGGCCGTGTGTTTTGGGTCATTGTCATGCTGGAATACCCATCCACGACCCATTTTCAATGCCCTGGCTGAGGGAAGGAGGTTCTCACCCAAGATTTGACGGTACATGGCCCCGTCCATCGTCCCTTTGATGCGGTGAAGTTGTCCTGTCCCCTTAGCAGAAAAACACCCCCAAAGCATAATGTTTCCACCTCCATGTTTGACGGTGGGGATGGTGTTCTTGGGGTCATAGGCAGCATTCCTCCTCCTCCAAACACGGCGAGTTGAGTTGATGCCAAAGAGCTCCATTTTGGTCTCATCTGACCACAACACTTTCACCCAGATGTCCTCTGAATCATTCAGATGTTCATTGGCAAACTTCAGACGGGCATGTATATGTGCTTTCTTGAGCAGGGGGACCTTGCTGGCGCTGCAGGATTTCAGTCCTTCACGGCGTAGTGTGTTACCAATTGTTTTCTTGGTGACTATGGTCCCAGCTGCCTTGAGATCATTGACAAGATCCTCCCGTGTAGTTCTGGGCTGATTCCTCACCGTTCTCATGATCATTGCAACTCCATGAGGTGAGATCTTGCATGGAGCCCCAGGCCGAGGGAGATTGACAGTTCTTTTGTGTTTCTTCCATTTGCGAATAATCGCACCAACTGTTGTCACCTTCTCACCAAGCTGCTTGGTGATGGTCTTGTAGCCCATTCCAGCCTTGTGTAGGTCTACAATCTTGTCCCTGACATCCTTGGAGAGCTCTTTGGTCTTGGCCATGGTGGAGAGTTTGGAATCTGATTGATTGATTGCTTCTGTGGATAGGTGTCTTTTATACAGGTAACAAACACTCCCTTTAAGAGTGTGCTCCTAATCTCAGCTCGTTACCTGTATAAAAGACACCTGGGAGCCAGAAATCTTTCTGATTGAGAGGGGGTCAAATACTTATTTCCCTCATTAAAATGCAATTCCATTCATAACATTTTTCACATGCGTTTTTCTGGATTTTTTGTTGTTGTTATTCTGTCTCTCACTGTTCAAATAAACCTGCCATTAAAATTATAGACTGATCATTTCTTTGTCAGTGGGCAAACGTACTAAATCAGCAGGGGATCAAATACTTTTTCCCCTCACTGTACAGTTACATCATTGTAGAATAGGCTACTCCTCTATCCACACTATGTTAGGAAACCGTTATGATTTCATTGGTCTTGTCAGGCATGACTTTAAGGTATTCGATCGAAGTTGTATGTCGTACCTCGTTCCCTTCTTCAGTGAAAAGTACTAATGCATCCTCCATTTAATTCAGTTACAGTGTGAATGTGTAGGCCTAGTGACAGTGGACAATGGCATGTAGGGGTAGTATATTACAATGTAAAATATGTACAGTGCCTTGCAAAAGTATTCACCCCCCTTGCCGTTTTTCCTATTTTGTTGCATTACAACCTGTAATTTAAATTGATTTTTATTTGGATTTAATGCAATGGACATACACAAAATAGTCCAAATTGGTGAAGTGAAATGAAAAAAATAACATGGTTATTAAAAACATTCTCAAAAATAAAAAACTGAAAAGTGGTGCGTGCATATGTATTCCCCTTTGCTATGAAGGCCCTAAATAAGATCTGGTGCAACCAATTACCTTCAGAAGTCACATAATTAGTTAAATAAAGTCCACCTGTGTGCAATCTAAGTGTTGCATGATCTGTCACATGATCTCAGTATATATACACCTGTTCTGAAAGGCCCCAGAGTCTTCAACACCACTAAGCAAGGGGCACCACTAAGCAAGCGGCACCATAAAGACCATGGAGCTCTCCAAACAGGTCAGGGACAAAGTTGTGGAGAAGTACAGATCAGGGTTGGGTTATAAAAGAATATCAGAAACTTTGAACATTCCACGGAGCACCATTAAATCCATTATTAAAAAAAAATGGAAAGAATATGGCACCACAACAAACCTGCCAAGAGTGGGCTGCTCACCAAAACTCACGGACCGGGGGGGGTGAATAGTTATGCACGCTCAAGTTTTCTGTTTTTTAGTCTTATTTCTTGTTTCACAATAAAAAATATTTAGCATCTTCAAAGTGGTGGGCATGTTGTGTAAATCAAATGATACAACCCCCCCAAAAAATATATTTTAATTTCAGGTTGTAAGGCAACAAAATAGGAAAAATGCCAAGGGGGGTGAATACTTTCACAAGGCACTGTATACAGTGGGGAAAAAAAGTATTTAGTCAGCCACCAATTGTGCAAGTTCTCTCACTTAAAAAGATGAGAGAGGCCTGTAATTTTTATCATAGGTACACTTCAACTATGACAGACAAAATGAAGAAAAAAAATCCAGAAAATCACATTGTAGGATTTTTTATGAATTTATTTGCAAATTATGGTGGAAAATAAGTATTTGGTCA
>QNTS01001408.1:279779-301259 GCA_003317085.1 Hucho hucho
CTGCAGTTCATCCGACGCTGTCGTTTGACTTGGAGGAAGGCTCGACACAAGCTTCTTAGGGTCTCTGAGCAGTACCAGCGACAGGCTAACCGTAGACGCAGACCTGCTTCCACCCTGCGTTCCGGACAGAGAGTTTGGCTCTCCACTAAGAACCTTCCCTTACGGGTAGAGTCCCGCAAGCTCTCCCAGCGATTCATTGGGCCTTTCAAGGTGGCAAGGAAAGTTAACCCTGTTACTTACCGTTTATACTTGCCTAGGTCCTTAAAGATTAATCCCACATTTCATGTCTCCCTTCTAAAACCTGTGTTGTCTTCTCCTTTTGCTCCAGCAGGTAAACCTCCCCCTCCTCCTCGCATCATTGGAGGCCAACCAGCTTACACAGTCCACCGAATACTGGATTCCCGTCGGGTGCGAGGGTCACTTCAGTATCTTGTGGACTGGGAAGGCTATGGCCCAGAGGAGCGCTCCTGGATTCCGGCCAGAGATATCTTGGACCCCAAGTTAATTCGGGACTTCCATGTTCATAAACCCGATCGTCCTGGAAGGAACGTCAGGAGCCGTTCCTAGAGGGGGGGGTCCTGTCAGTGTTGCTTGTTTTGTCATGTTTTGGCCTCTAGAGGTCCTCATGGGGCTATTGTGCCCTGCCTATTCTATTTGTAATTAGTGTCATTAGGTTCACATGTGTCTCATTCAAATGTGTGTATTTAAGTCACTCTGTCTCTCAGCCTCTTTGCTTGGTGTTTAGTTGTTCTTGAGCCGGTTGCCCAAGTAAGTGTTCTCTACTTGGAGACAATTTATGTTCCCTTGCCTGTGGATTACTCCCTTCTCTGTTTTATTTTATGTGGTTTTTCTCCGCTGGGGTTTTTGCTGGATTTCCTTCGTAACTATTTTGACTATCTTTTTGAAAAGCCCTGTTGGACTGGTTTTGGTTTTTGTGGATTTCCTTTTGATGATTTTTGCTCCAGCTATGGATTTCTGTTGCTCGTTTTTGTATTAAAACTATTTTTGCATCTCATCTTCTTGTGAGTGTGTCTTACTGTTGGGTTCACCACTACCAGTGGCTCAAGGATTGAGAGCCTGACTCTCACGCCAGAGACCCGGGTTCGAGTCCCGGCTCTGATGTACAGAACTCCATGGCGCCAACTAAACAGACTTTTTGGGATATAAAGAAGGACTTTATCGAACAAAACGACCATTCTTTGTGTTCCTGGGACCCTTGAGATTGCAAACAGAGGAAGATCTTCAAAGGTAAGTGATTTATTTTATCGCTATATTTGATTTTGTAACGCCTGTGCTGGTTTGAATAATATGTTGTTGTGGGGTGCTGTCCTCAGATAATCGAATGTTCTGCATTCGCCGTAAAGCCTTTTTGAAATCTGACAACGCAGTTAGATTACCAAGATTCTACGCTTTTGAATGCTGTAACACACTTGTATTTCCATGAATGTTTAATATTACGATTTTTTATTTTGAATTTGGCGCTCTGCAATTTCACCGGATGTTGCCGCTAGCGGTCCACTGATCCCTAAGAAGTTATCTCTGTCGGCGCGATGCATAGAGAAGCCAGGTGGCTGAACCGATTCCGACAACATATCCCGAGACAGCACTGTTTCCGTGAAACAGAGAAGGTTACAATCTATGATGTCTCTCTGGAAGGCAACCCTTGCTCGAATTTTGTCTACCTTGTTGTCAAGAGAATGGACATTGGCTAGTAGTATACTCTGGAGCGGTGGGGGATGTGCACGTCTACGGAGCCTGACCAGGTGGCCGCTTCGTCTGCCCCTTCTGCTGCGCCGTTGATTTGGGTCGGCTACTGGGATGGGATTAGATCCATTATCCTGGGTGGTGGTCCGAACAGAGGATCTGCTTCAGGAAAGTTGTATTCCTGGTCGTAATGTTGGTAAGTTGACGTGGCTCTTATATCCAATAGTTCTTCCCGGCTGTATGTAATAAGACTTAAGATTTCCTGGGGTAACAATGTAAGAAATAATATATAAAAAAATGAAATACTGCATAGTTTCCTAAGAACTCGAAGCGAGGCGACCATCTCTGTCGGCGCCATACTGTCTCGTTACATTTTGAATGCTTAGCAGGACATGAAAATGGTCGAATTCACACACTTATCAAGAGAACATCCCTGGTCATCCCTACTGCCTCTGATCTGGCGGACTCACTAAACACATGCTTTGTTTGTAAATTATGTCTGAGGGTTGGCGCGTGCCCCTGGCTATACGTACAATTTAAAAAAACTAGAAATTGGTGCAGTCTGGTTTGCTTAATATAAGGAATTTTAAATGATTTACACTTTTACTTTTGATACTTATAAGTACATATATTTAAAACCAAATACTTTTACTCAAGTAGTATTTTACTGGGTGACTTTAGCTTTTACTTGAGTCATTTTCTATTAAGGTATCTTTACGTTGACTCAATTATGACGATTGTGTACTCTTTCCACCACTGCACAATAGCAAGCTAGGACTGATGGTTTGGTTAGCTAAATTAGCAAGTCTGTTTGTTTGGTTACCAAGGCAACTGCTGTAGCTATCTAGTAAACTTGCTAGCTACTTCAGTGGATGTTGAACACATTTCTTACACAAATGAACACATTTCTAGTGGCAAATGTGTTCAATTATTAGGCATGGCACAAAAGGGATAATCAATTCAGGGCTCTATGTGTTCTCCAGAAAATAATGCAACTGTGGAAGGTCAGTTCCACTTCGCTATAGTGCGTCGTAGAACACTCCTTCACGTCCTTCATTATTTTTCATAGAATGCATAGCCCCTCGTTGATTACCTTGCATAGTGTTCACCCCGTGTCACAATAGGTTAAAAAAAGTATACACCTCACTCAAATTGAAAAGGACACCTGTACCATGTCAGATATTTAGTTGACATTTATTTACGTTTGTGTTTACATCCCAATATAACACTTTATATACAACACAGAACGGCCCATAGGGATAGGAGCCTAGCTTCTGTTTCTCTAGCATGAAGCCGCTTGATGTAAGTACACTCCCTGGACCGGATGCTAGTCTGTCAGCAGGGCCTTACCCCCAATCCATCTCCTTAGTGCCAAGCATAGAGGCATCAAGTCCCATTTTTAGAGTCTTTGGTAGGAATCAGGGCGGACACTTTAACCACAAGGCCACTGAGTTGGTTCCAGGTGTCTTTGTGTAAGAAATATCTCAAAAATTTTAAATTGTTGTTAAATCTTTCTATCCATTTCTATAACTTATATGAAAGCATTTTAATGGCCAAAAATACATTCTTTGATATAGACAATATCCTTTTCATGTTTTCATGAGTGTTTGAGTTTAAATCCTTTACTGGCCGCAGTCGGCTTACACTTGATTTCAAGCCAGGAAACATGGTTTCTTTCAGCATTTCTTAAACTTCTTCCTCTGGGGATCATTTGGGTATTTTCCTTTAGAATTTTTTTGGGATGTTTTGAATAAAAAAATCGATTTCTTTATATCTTCTACCCTAAGACATTTAATTGTTTTAAGATAGTAATAACATGGGCAGTCAAGCTATTTTCTTCTCTATTTCAGGACACCTGGGGTATAAGAAACAAATGTGTAAAAATTATTTGATTAAACTTACATGTTGACCATATTGTGTGTACGATAGCATAGCAAAACGCATTTACACATACATGTTATTCAATAATTTCATCCAAATTGCTCACGTGCATCAACGGGCGTCTGCATAGCCAGTATTTAGATGCTTGACACGCTGCAATTCCCACCTCGCCCATCTACTCATTGATTTTGACAAGCATATACCCACGTGGGTGATTGAAAGAGAGTTAGCGTTCATAGCAATAGTTATCAACTGTACTGCAGAAATGGAATGCAAATCCCAGAAAATAGATGTTGTGATGGCAGCTGCAGAGAAGTATGAGTATTGACTTCTGAAGAGTTACAGGGTCTGTTGAGTGGTGGTGTCCCATGTGTTTTAAATGAGTGTAGGGTTAATTGGAAGAGTGTTCTTTTTATTTAGTTTTTTAGTTCTGTTTTACCTTTTCCACTTTTTCCATTTTGTATCACAATGTAATGAACACGAGGGGAGACAGAGAGCTGGTTTCAAGCGCAGGGCGCAGCAGGTGTTTATTGCAAAGGACCACAGGAGGAGGCAGGTAGCTGGGTCCAGGGGCAGGCAGAAGGTCATACACTGGGGGTCCAAAAAGGCAACAGTACAGGCAGGGAAAAGGCTAGTAATGTAGTCCAGAAGATCAGGCAATAGGTTGATAACAGGAAATCCGATAGGCTAAAGTACAGGCAGGGAATAGGAAAAAGGCGTCGTTAGTGAGGCAGGCAAATCTATCATACACGGGAGGAGTAAATCACAGGAACCCCAGCGCTCTGAAAGACATGTGTCACAAAACAAACAATACCTCACAGTGATGGGGTGCAAAGAACTGAACTAAATAGTGTTTGATAATGACATACAGGTGTGTGAACAGGTGATTAGAATTCAGGTGATTGGGATCTGGAGAGTGAGCTGCTTTCAGGGGATCTATGTGTTTCAGGGTGTGAGTTGGAAGCAGACATTAACACACAAAGTAAACTGGATTTATATTATAGTCCAGTTGGGGGCGGTAATTAAACATATTGGATGCCAACTGCCGTTGAACTGCAAAGAAGAAGAAAGACAAGAAGGCCACACTCCAATTGGTTGTGGTAATGTAGTTTAAAGTTGGTTGTCAACTGCGATGTAAAATCCACAGAAGAAGTATAAGAAGAAAGATGTAGGAGAGATTAAAGAAAACAAACTAGGTTTCCCTTTTTATCTGTGGATTAATTGTTAGAGTAGAGAACACACAATTTTGTGACTAAAAAGGGGTCAAAATTCTACAAAGATCCAGCAAAAAAAGGAACATATTATGCATTTCAGGTAAAATAACAGAAAAGCTCAGACGAAGGCCTTGAGGCTGATAAGTAAAGCTTAATAAAGAGCAGTGATACTAGCAACAGCAGTGTGCGGGTTTCTTATTTTTTCAGGTAAAATAACAACCTAATGTTTATCTCCTAGGAGAAATTAGCTAGCAACAGTAAGCTAGCTAAATGTCCATGAATGTTTCATGTGTGTTTTGACCTGCCCCAAATATTAATATATTTGGTTCACAGTTGGTTTTGGTATTTTAACCTGTGTGTCATGAACGCGTCTGGTAGGATAGACAAAATCAACAGGCGCGTATTACTGCCATTACCTCAATAAATGCACAAAATAACACACGAAGATATGTCAAATTAGGCAGCCCATATTTTAATCTGAATGTTTTATGGTGTCTAGTGATTTAAATGCATCAGAACAGTTCTAGGATCATCTGGTAATAAATGTGTGTGTGTAAAAAAAGATCTGGGCCCGTATCCACAAAGCATCTCAGAAAAGGTCCTAGGAATCCTTTTAAAACCTGTTTCATCAAGAAGAAAAAAATCCCAGCTCAGAGTAGGTTTTAGGATGACGTTAAGACACTGCCCAGACAAACTCTGAGCCAGGAGTAAAATCAACTCATAAAAGTTTTTCAGCTGGTAATCACGAACGTTTGAGGTACTGCCAAGGAAAGATAGTGATGACGCTCATTGACATTTTTGCAAATTATAGGGACTAACCAATCGCGATGAGGCATCACCAGCTGTGAATTATATGGCATGGGTCAGACAACCAAGGTGAATGTTGCATGGTAAAACGTTTGATATAATTTTTGCCAGATTTTTGCCTAATTTGTTGGCATGCATAACCTTTATTTAACCAATTCTGATGGTTGTTAAAAACAGATTTTTGACAATGTTACCGTTATATCAACACACTTGGCACCCCTTTTATCAAGTCACTTGCCGATAATATTGCATACAACGTTTCAAAGGTCTATTATTTTCATCAAACACATTCAAATTTAACATAGACCCTAGATGTCTTCTATTGCCCAACTCATAGGCATGCCCAATTTAGGAATATTTTTTAACAACATGATGTTGCGCTCAAAAGGGATAACATGAAATTGCACGATGTAGGTAACGAAATAATGGAAAGAAAAACATGTTTATTTATTAGGCTAGTGGTTCTAAGTATTTAGGCATACCACGTGAAATAGGCCTTGTGAAATCATTGTCAAAAGCGCAAGACATACTGTTGTATATAGATCTAGATTATTTATGGATTGATCATATAGAAATATCAAAACATTCTTTCAACAACTCCAAAACAATTGCATCTGGCGCAGGAACCACTGACTCACTGCATTATCAAGACACCTGCTGGTAACTTAATATTTTTTTTTAAAACCTTTATTTAACTAGGCAAGTCAGTTAAGAACAAATTCTTATTTACAATGATGGCCTACCCCGGCCAAACCCTGATGACGCTGGGCCACCCTATGGGACTCCCAATCATGGTCGGATGTGATACATCCTGGATTGGTTAGGACAGCTCATGAGATCTCCTAAATATCGATCGACTAGGTGAAACTCTTATGACTAAGAGGCTTCATGCATAGCTTTTATTTTTACAAATAAGAGTAGGAGTGAAATGTCTACTCTCAGCACTTACCACCAATTTTCTACTGGGAGACGCTTTGTGGATGCAGCCCATGCATTGCTATCAAATGTGATTTTGTCACAGTCCCTTCTAACGTGTCCTGCGCGGGATGTGAGCGTCGTAGATGGAAACCGAAGACACGTACGTGTTCCTGAGAGTCGTAACTTTAAGGGAATAGCTGATAGCTCCAACCGATAAAAATTAGAGCCAAATTTGTTGGAAGAAAACATTTTGACACAACCGCATTTACCTTGTATCGGAGGTTACTTGCGTAACCGCGGTTCTATGAACATTGGCAGTTGTCACAAAGTGCTTACCCAGCCTAAAACCCCAAAGAGCAAGCAATCCAGAAGTAGAAGGACAGTGGCTAGGAACAAACTCCCTAGAAAAGCAAGGACCTATGAAGAAACCTAGAGAGGAACCCGGCTCCGAGGCGTGGCCAGTCTTCTTCTGGCTGTGCCAGGTGGAGATAAGAGTACATGGCCATTTAGGCCAGATCGTTCTTCAAGATGTGCACAGGTTCATAGATGACCAGCAGTGTCAAATAATAATCACAGTGGTTATAGAGGGTGTAACAGGTCAGCACCTCAGGAGTAAATGTCAGTTAGCTTTTCATAGCCAAGCAATTAGAGGTCGAGATAGCAGGTCCAGTGGAGGGAGAGCGAGGGAGAGAGAGAGACAAAACAGCAGGTCCGGGACTAGCTTAGGCAGCCAATAGTGGGCGCTAGAGCTGCACTATCGTCTACGCATACTTCGGTAATAAACTCGTATACACCGCCTTCAGACAAGGGTGTGCAACATCCTAAGTTGCACGAAAATCAAAAAATGGTGGTGGAAAATTGTGTTTTATTTAGACACTACACATATCTTTCCCGTTTTTTTCCCCCAGAGGCTCGCCATTAAGGCTAGTTAATTGAGGAAAATGATGCCTTTGCAGCCTTAATGGAGGATGCTTTATGTACGAGTCGGTCCATGGGGGACACAAGTGTATTACCGAAGAATGCACATCAATCCTAGACGATAGTGCAGATCTAGCGCCAACTAGCCTAGGCTGCCTAGGCTAGTCTGTGACAAGGTAGCACGTCCGGGGGGAGCAGGTCAGGGTACCATATCTGTAGGCAGAACAGCAGAAACTAGATCAGAAGTCTGGATCAGCAGGCTAAATCTAGATGTGAAATGCCACATGCTGTGGCATTGATCCATAAAACAACTGAGCTGGGCTTGGTTCATTCAGATCTTATTATCCAGGTCACATATGTCGCTGTAAATCTATTACGATTGCCAATGTAAGGACTTCATAGTTAAATGAATAAGGTCATAATAACGTGCTGGCCTGTACAGGATCTCTCTGTGGTCCACAGTATAGGTTATGAGGTCTTCACTTTTTCAGCATGCAGTGTGAAGTCAATTTGGATAAAATGGGGAGCTGTGTTGTTTTTCAGCATGTTTCGCAGATCTTTGAACAAACATATTAAATGGCATACATGGCAGAGTTACAAAAAGTGGTCAAAATGATTACCACCTGTCAGTGACCTACTCCAACCATTGCCATGTTCCTAAACTGGGTGTACATTCAGCCCGAAGACATTTGGCGTTGCTTTATGACCCTGCGTCATTTGAGCTGGGTTTTTGAAACTCCAATTAGATCTAATAAAGTCGATGGCAGAGTAACAAGAAGTATTGTATACCAAAGCAACAGATAATTTACAAGCCCATGTTCAGAAACAGGTGTGTCAGAAATACATCCAGCTTCCACAGGAATATATACAGTGCATTTGGAAAGTATTCAGACTCCTTGACTTTTCCACATTTTGTTAAGTTACAGCCTTATTCTAAAATTTATAAAAATTGTTTTTTCCCCTCATCAATCTACACACAATACCCCATAATGACAAAGCGAAAAACAGGTTTTTAGAAATGTTTGCAAATACCTTATTTAGATAAGTATTCAAAACCTTTGCTATGAGTCTTGAAATTGAGCTCAGGTGCATCCTGTTTCCATTGATCATCCTTGAGATGTTTCTACAACTTGATGTACGACAGGGTGCACCTGTGGTAAATTCAGTTGATTGGACATGATTTGGAAAGGCACACACCTTTCTATATAAAGTCCCACAGTTGACAATGCATGTCACAGCAAAAAACCAAGCCATGAGGTCGAAGGAACTGTCTATGGAGCTCAGAGACAGGATTGTGTCAAGGCACAGATCTGGGGAAGGATATCAAAACATTTCTGCAGCATTGAAGGTCCTGAAGAACACAGTGGCCTCCATCATTCTTAAATGGAAGAAGTTTGGAACCACCAAGACTCTACCTAGAGCTGGCCACCCAGCCAAACTGAGCAATCAGGGAGAAGGGCCTTGGTCAGGGAGGTGACCAAGAACCCGATGGTCACTCTGACACAACTCCAGAGTTCCTTTGTGGAGATGGTTGTCCTTCTGGAACTTTCTCCCATCTCTGCAGCACTTCACCAATCAGGCCAGACGGAAGCCACTCATCAGTAAAAGGCACATGACAGCCCGCTTGGAGTTTGCCAAAAGGCACCTAAAGACTCTCAGACCATGAGAAACAAAATTCTTGGGTCTGATGAAACCAAGATTGAACTCTTTGGCCTCAATGCCAAGCTTCTGAATGCCAAGCGTCAGGCCAAAGAGTTCAATCTTGGAAGCATGGTGGTGGCAGCATCATGCTGTGGGATTGTTTTTCAGCGGCAGAGCCTGGGAGACTAGTCAGGATTGAGGGAAAGATGAACGGAGCAAAGTACAGAGAGATCCTTGATGAAAACCTACACCAGAGCGGGGGGTGGCAGGTAGCCTAGTGGTTAGAGTGTTGGGCCAGCAACCGAAAGGTTGCTAGACTAGATCGAATCCTGAGCTGACAAGGTAAAAATCTGTCGTTCTGCCCCTGAACAAGGCAGTTAACCCACTGTTCCTAGGCTGTCATTGTAAATAAGAATTTGTTCTTAACTGACTTGCCTAGTAAAATAAAAAAAATAAAAGCCAAGACAACGCAGGAGTGGCTTCGGGACAAGTCTCTGAATGTCCTTGAGTGGCCCAGCCAGAGCCCAGACTTGAACCCAATCCAACATCTCTGGAGAGACCTGAAAATAGCTGTGCAACAACGCTTCCCATCCAACATGACAGAGCTTGAGAGAATCTGCAGAGAAGAATGGGAGAAACTCCCCAAATACAGGTGTGCCAAGCTTGTAGCGTGATACCCAAGAAGGCTCGAGGTTGTAACCGCAGTTAAATGTGCTTCAATAAAGTATTGAGTTAAGGGTTCTGAATATTTATTTAAATGTGATATTTCAGTATTTTATTTTTATTTATTTTTAATTGCAAAGCACACTGGGTATTATTATTATTGACCCTGTTTCTGGAGAGCAGCTCATTAGAATAATCATACATTTTCATGATACCAATGCAGGGTGAAAGGGGGCCACAAAATTGTGAACCGCTATAAAATAAATGATTTAGAAAAGTATTTTGAATTTAATTTATTTTTGAAAATACAAATTACAGGTCTCGACAGTATCTTGTTACGAAATACAGGTAACTGCTGAAATAATGGAAACACTTGAGTAAATGAGGGATAAATGTACATGCATGTGCTTCCACACAGGTGTAGTTCCTGAGTTAACTAAGCAATTAATGTTCCAATTCCATCATGTATAGAAATGCTGGGCAGGCCATTATTTGGCTACCATAGCTATTGCCCCATAGGATGGCAATGCTGCCATCCACAGGGCATGAGTGGTCACTGAATAGTTTGATGAGCATGAAAACAACGTAAACCATATGCCATGGCCATCTCAATCACCAGATCTCAACCCAATTGAATACTTATGGGAGATTCTGGAGCGGCGCCTGAGACAGCGTTTTCCACCACCATCAACAAAACACCAAATGATGGAACCTCTCGTGGAAGAATGGTGTCGCATCTCTCCAATACAGTTCCAGACACTTCTAGAATCTATACCAAGGCGCATTGAACCTGTTCTGGCTCGAAGTGGCCCAACGCCCTATTAAGACACTTTATGTTGGTGTTTCCTTTATTTTGTCAGTTACCTGTACATTGGATTTAGTTCAGGCCGGTGAAATACAAATGACAAAATACTCAAAAGTAATTAAAAATACGTATTTCAAATACATGTAACAGAAATACTTCCCATGTCTGGTCCTAGCCAAGCGTTTAGAAGAGTCAGAACGTGACAAACCAATCCATTACACGGCCCCAATTATCAATGTTTTGAAGTGAAACACCACTTACGTATTTACAACTGTAACATCCAGTCTCACAATTGGAAGACTGATTTAACCATTGGAAAAAATTGAAAGTTTTTCTGTCTGCCTGTTGAATAGAAGGTGTTGAATAGAAGGTTGTCCAGTTTAACTGCTACTGTGTTAATAGCCTTGACCTCTATGGCAGCTTTTATATCTGGGATGACTGAAAACCTGATGATAGGAGCCTCTGCTTTGTAGTTTTGTATTTTATCCCACGGACAGGGCCATGTGCTGAGGGACTTATGTCAAACTGTCACAGTCAACTTTAATATTGCAATCATCTCCATAATGTTGTACACAATCTGTTGGATCACTTGATGCATTTACATAGCCATGGGCAGGGGGCCTGGGTTTCGGGTAAAGCCCCGCCTGAGATAGCAATTTTACGGTGCATTATTATAACCTATATGTCTAGGCCTCTAAGTACAGTAAACAAATGGTAGCATAAGTTAGCGGTATAGCTGAGACAAACGCACCGTCTATAGTGGAGACGGTGTCCCTGTTTTGGGATAGCCTAGGCCCTACAGATGTAGGATATTAATTTGATCAATCTTTTGTTGCTGAGATTTGTCCTGCACAGCAGGAAATGCAAACTTGCAGTGTATTTGAGTTTAAAAATGCTTGTAAAGTGTGTAATTTCCACTTAGACATTTCAGACTTGATTTGGCCTGACGAAAAATGTATCAACACCTACAAAAATATCCATTTAATTACAATCAACATAAAAATTCTGGATTATTTTCCTGCTGTAGCAAACTGGCTCAAATTAAGATCCTACATCTGTATGCATCCTTCTTTCCTCCCATCCTTGAACAAATCACAGATAGATGGCTTGCACTAAAATGTTTGTTTAATTGTGTGAAAATATACTTAGGTTTTTACATTAGCCTACTTTGGAAAATCTGTACAAGGTCCTCATATTGCAAGCATTTCGGTTTGTCTGTTTTGTTGATATTCTAATTCCCTTTTTACTAGCCTATATGTTTACTCCTCTACGGGCGGTTTCGATGATGACGGCTGGATTCCAAAAGGATGCAGACATGTATTACGAGCCATGCTTCACAGATAGCCTATGTCATAGCGGTCAGCTTTTGGTTCCCCTCATGAGTAGGCTAATCTGGGGTAGGATTTTTTCTTTTTTTTACCTTTATTTAACTAGACAAGTCAGTTAAGAACAAATTCTACCCCGGCCAAACCATCCCCTAACCCAGACAACGCTAGGCCAATTGTGCGCCACCCTATGGGACTCCCGATCACAGCCGGTTGTGATACAACCCGGGATTGAACCTGTAGTGACGCCTCTAGCACTGCGATGCAATGCTTTAGACCGCTGCACCACTCAGGATCCCCAACTGAGGATAAACTGAGGCCTATCTTCCTCTGTGTCAAGAGACCGAGAGGGATGGCTGTGGTGCTCTCCGAGGTGAAATTCAATATTTAAGAACAGATCAAAATGTTCTCCAGAACCTTTTAGACACAGTTTTCTAATAGTATTATAATATATTTGTCAGGTAGGGTGTCAGAAAGGCATACAGGTCTAAATACTCAACAACTGCCACTCAATAACAACATTTTCGTTATTTTTCCCACTGCTGGCAATTGTAGCCTGTTGTCTTTTGCCATATGTTCCAAATGTCACTTTGCTTTTAACTCATTCTGTGAGTTATGTCAATGTAGGTCAGAAGAGCATCTTTAAACACTTTATAATGACCATTAACTGCACTGTAAAATATGTTCTCAAAAGAAGGATAATGAGTTGAGAAGATGTCCTCTCTCTGTTGCTGAAGGTCAAGCTGACCATAAAGGGGGTCGTTCCCGAAGACCTTGGGGTGGGTAAGGCTTCCTCCATGTCTGATGTAATCTGCTGCCAGGACGTTGGCTGGGGGGAGGAGATCTTCAGTGATTCTTGCTGCCTTTAGGTGGTTGGCAAACAAAACATCTGGAATGCCTTGGCGGGAAATGGTATGGGCATTCCACGCTGGAATTAATTTTTCTATTCCAGTTGTGCAGCATCTTCTTGCAAATGAGGAGACGCAGAACTTGGTACACAGGTCATCAATGTCCAGCAAACCATCGTTTGTCATGCTGCATAGTGTGTGCTTGATGGGGTCATTTACCCTGGCATTGATTTCAACCCACTTTCTCTCTGCTTCATGGTTCTCTCTGGATTCACTCTGAATGTAAGGGGGCCTGTTGATATTGGTGCGATGTGCTTGGAGGTTGTCTTGCTGGTATAGACACAGGTAGAATTCCTTACCGTAATCAACACTTAACTGATCAAACAAGCCGTGTTTCAGACAGATGTCTCTGTAGATCTCATCATAAATGGTCAGGTTGTTCTTGATCGGCATTACTGAAAACCCCAAAATTTTGCCACTGAAACTGTCAGATGCCAGAACTTCAGTTACACCAAAATCATTGAGCTTCTCATTTTGATCCATGTAAAGTTGTTGTCCCACGTATTCTGCAGGGTACACATGAGGATTCATCTGGCTGGCGGTGCCCTCTCTTCGCATTTGAGTGTAGACTGGTTTCATCTGTATCTGTGCCTGCCTGATGCTTCTCTCTCCCAACCTGAAGCCAGCAGCTCTTAGCATACCTGTCATGACCTTCCTGCCACAAACTGGTCCACTTCTAGTGACCGCTGCAACGATAGCATTTACACCTTCTCTTCCAAGTCGTGAGTAGTCATAGCGATGTATATCTCGTGCAGCGCAGAATTGATAGATGGACGAAGTGCTAGCTCCCCTCTCAATTCCGTATTGCGTCTCCAGAACATGTTTCACTTCGCTACATGTGTATCCTAATTCCTCTACTAACCTCCGAATTATGGTTTCATAATCATTAAGAACTGACATAGCTGAATGTGATTCCTGCCAGACACTCTCTCATGAAGTTTTATTTGTGTGATCAACTCCAAAAGTAACTTTTCCTCCTTCCTAGACTCTCAAACACCATTGGAAGAGCAGACCAAGGTTCCTCCCATCTGTCCTTCTCTCCCAATGGGTTTTGAGAAGGATGCGACTGGAGTTGATTTCCACACACACACACACACACACACACACACACACACACACACACACACACACACACACACACACACACACACACACACACACACACACACACACTCTATCTGTAACTCTAGCCTAAATGAAATTGTAGACCAGGCCTACACAACAAATTCTTCAGTGTTAAATTTAACACTGATCCAGTGTCTGTAGGGGTTCACACATTTCAGTGTTAAAGGTCTCACACAGTCTTTCTGATTCCCATGTAAAATAGCCTTTTGAGTAACCAAAATATCACTCATGTTTTCCTGATTAAAAATGCTCTGAATTTGTGAAACTGAAAAGACAGGCAGAGTGGGCGGGGAACTAATAGGCTGAGAGCTCATGTTGACTGCATTGGAGGCTGGTGGGAGGAGATTTAGTAGGACAGGCTCATTGTAATGGTTGTAATGGAATTAATGAAAGGGAGTCAAACAAGTGGTTTCCATATGTTTGATGTGTTTGAAACCATTCAATTTATTCCATTCCAGCCATTACAATGAGCCTGTCTTCCTATAGCTCCTTCCACCAGCCTCCTCTGGTTGACTGACAATTCTTTGAAACGCCTATGTCAAGCAACTTGGATGCAGTGTTGCAATGAGATAATGTGAAGCAAAATTGCTGATACACAAAGCAACTCAAACTGCATGCAACATCCAATCCTGTCATACATCAAATGATTTGTTTATCCATCTTTTAGTTCATTGTAACAGCATCAATATAGACAAAATGATGAATATATAATTTAGATAGCTATGTAAAAGGGAATTGTCAGCACTGTTTTATCTAGCTAGCTCATCTTGGACAATTTCAGTTGCATTAAGTGGGTATACTGCTCCAAACACTGCCTTCTGACACCATGTGTTTTGACTGACTGTTTGGCCTTCATTACAACTTTTTCCACCACTGTGGATTGCATTTATAGCTCTCTCATTAGTCTGAAGGCTCGCTATGTGTTTGGCATGCTTACAAAGTTTACTAGCCTCTAACTTTGCAATCTGAACCCTCTGGTAAATGTGGATAAGTGTAATGTTAGCAAATACATGACACAGTAGATCGGGATCTGTGAAACTCACTCCTCAGCTTGAAGTGTCTCCACTTGCACTGCTGAATAGCTTTTTGGTGGTGCGACTGGGTTAGACACTTAAGGAGGGCATTCATGTGTGTCTGCGAAGGCAGAGGAGGTCCTGGGTTCGAGCCTCTGTATGAGACACATTAGGAGGAAGCGGTAGTCGCTAAGCAAGCGGCATGACGTCCTTTACACTTCGTTCAAGTGAACATTGACAGCACTATTAATACAATGCTTCTGTGTCCGAAATCTGTCTTGCCTACTGGTTACTAAAAGTATATACTCTGTACTTATCATACTACCAGTATTTTCTATTTACAACATACTGTTTAGTAAAAATGTATGCACTAAGTAACAAATATCAACATACTAGGCATACTGAGATGATCTAATGTGCAATGGGGAACGTGCATAAAGATGGTAGAATTCAGATATGACGTCATTGTTTTAGCACTATCCACTGAGTTTTTAAACTACGGCGACTGCGTGGTTCAATGCACCATCTACTTTTTCAATTTCTCAAATTGCCGACGTCTTGGAGATAGAATTGGGATCAAGTTTACTACTGTGCTCATGTAAAATACAATAAATGAGTAATAGAGAGCAATCTACAATACAGCGAACTTAACAAAAAAAGGAATTTGTGGTAAGTGCATGGAGGGCGCCATCTTTATGCATGCATCTTTCCACCATTGGGTTGTTCCCTGCCATTCGTTCATTTTGGTCCACTGCATTCCCTTATGTGATTACCAGCTGCTGTCAAACACAAGGTGAGTCTGAAAAGACGATTCTCTTCCTCAATAGTGTGCAGTGAATTCATAGATGAGTATGACATCCTGGCATTATAAAACAATCCTGTTTATAAAACATGAATAACAAAAAAGCATAAATTCAGGTCAATGCAAGTTAACTTAATTCATTCCTGAGGGGAAATCATTTCTGGCAGGCATAGGATACAGTTAAACGGCAAAAAACATACACTTAAAGGCCTTGAACAGTCAAAATCATGTTGTTCATTGAATGATATTTGGATGAAACCAGTTCAATGTAGGGTGACCAAAGTTTTTTTAATTATTGTTGCTTGTACATCGATAAAGTTGGATCAGAAAATGACTAGCTTCATCGACTGAATTCAGGAAGTCGGATACTATATTGGCTTATTGGGGGCAGCTGTAACAGGCATGGGTGGCTTCAGGGAGGGGCGTGACGGTGCTGAAGCCCCCCTCAAGAATAGGTCTAGCATCCCCTTTAGCACCACCAAGAAAATAATGTATGTGTCCAGGAATGTACACCATATATTGCAAGCACCCCTACACAGCAACCAAGCCACCCCTCAGCTAACCCAGTGAAAAATTACGGTCGTTCTGCCCCTGAACAAGGCAGCTAACCCACTGTTCCCTGGTAGGCTGTCATTGTAAATGAGAATGTGTTCTTATCTGACTTGCCAAGTTAAATAAAGGTGAAAAAATAAAAAAAGAGGCTACAACACGCAAGGGGCCTATTCTTGCCTGGGTTACTGGAGGTGCCTGAAAGAGATCCTGGAGGGAAATTGGAGGAGCCTTAAGCTTGTCCAAAACAAACAGTTAACCTCTCAACCCTGAGTTAGCATTTAATGAGGGCTTCCCCTGACAGTTGGTTAGCTAGCCTATTTATAGCAAACGTGTGTGTTTTAGGAAACAGGGGATCACTGCAGTACTCAGCAAGGGCTTCCCCTGGGCTGGCTGGCAGTATTTATGGACTACCGTGGTGTGTGTGTGTGTGCATGCGTGCATGTGTGTGTGTGTGCGCTCTTTAGGAAACAGGCAGGGATCACCGCAGTAGATACATGTGTGTGTAGAAGGAAATACAAATATTTCTAAATGTTGATATGTTAGTTAGCTTGTGCAGTGTACCCTTGTACCAGCGTGCAATTAAAAGAGAATACACTACATAACCAGGGGCAGAATGACAGAATTTTACCTTGTCAGCTCAGGGATTTGATCCAGCAACCTTTCGGTTACTGGCCCAATGCTCTAACCACTAGGATACCTGCCACCCATTCTAACCTGGGCTTTTAGTGCCCTCTATTGGAAAATAGTCACTACACGCTGTTTAAAAGTCCAGTTCAGACGGTTTTATCTCAATATCAAATAAGTAACAATTAAGTACTTTACTGTGACTGTTTTCAATCAAAATCATATATTTTTTTATAAAAAATGCTGTTATTGTCAGAGATGTTTGGATCTCTCTTTCTTATTGGTCAATTAACTAATTTACCACCTGGCGATGTCACCAGGCAGGCCAAAACTCCATCCCACCAAAACAGGATGAAATTTTAGGCGGTCTTTTCAAACAGCTCTTACACTACAAGGGCATTATCATAATTTTCACAATTTCACAGTATTATTCCAACCTCATAGTGTGGAAGTATATATATATATAAAATATAGGGCAATCACATTTTTGACTGAACTGGGTCTTTAAAAGATTTGCAACAAATAGCAAGGTCCATGAGCTCTCGTGTTCATTAGGGCATGCAACAATAACTACAGTGAGGGAAAAAAGTATTTGATCCCCTGCTGATTTTGTATGTTTGCCCACTGACAAAGAAATGATCAGTCTATAATTTTAATGGTAGGTTTATTTGAACAGTGAGAGACAGAATAACAACAAAAAAATCCAGAAATTGATTTGCATTTTAATGAGGGAAATAAGTATTTGACCCCTCTGCAAACCATGACTTAGTACTTGGTGGCAAAACCCTTGTTGGCAATCACAGAGGTCAGATGTTTCTTGTAGTTGGCCACCAGGTGTGCACACATCTCAGGACGGATTTTGTCCCACTCCTCTATGCAGATCTTCTCCAAGTCATTAAGGTTTCGAGGCTGACGTTTGGCAACTCGAACCTTCAGCTCCCTCCACAGATTTTCTGTGGGATTAAGGTCTGGAGACTGGCTAGGCCACTCCAGGACCTTAATGTGCTTCTTCTTGAGCCACTCCTTTGTTGCCTTGGCCGTGTGTTTTGGGTCATTGTCATGCTGGAATACCCATCCACGACCCATTTTCAATGCCCTGGCTGAGGGAAGGAGGTTCTCACCCAAGATTTGACGGTACATGGCCCCGTCCATCGTCCCTTTTATGCGGTGAAGTTGTCCTGTCCCCTTAGCAGAAAAACACCCCCAAAGCATAATGTTTCCACCTCCATGTTTGACGGTGGGGATGGTGTTCTTGGGGTCATAGGCAGCATTCCTCCTTCTCCAAACACGGCGAGTTGAGTTGATGCCAAAGAGCTCCATTTTGGTCTCATCTGACCACAACACTTTCACCCAGTTGTCCTCTGAATCATTNAATAATCGCACCAACTGTTGTCACCTTCTCACCAAGCTGCTTGGCGATGGTCTTGTAGCCCATTCCAGCCTTGTGTAAGTCTACAATCTTGTCCCTGACATCCTTGGAGAGCTCTTTGGTCTTGGCCATGGTGGAGAGTTTGGAATCTGATTGATTGATTGCTTCTGTGGACAGGTGTCTTTTATACAGGTAACAAACTGAGATTAGGAGCACTCCCTTTAAGAGTGTGCTCCTAATCTCAGCTCATTACCTGTATAAAAGACACATGGGAGCCAGAAATCTTTCTGATTGAGAGGGGGTCAAATACTTATTTCCCTCATTAAAATGCAAATCAATTTATAACATTTTTCACATGCGTTTTTCTGGATTTTTTTGTTGTTATTCTGTCTGTCACTGTTCAAATACACCTACCATTAAAATTATAGACTGATCATTTCTTTGTCAGTGGGCAAACGTACAAAATCAGTAGGGGATCAAATACTTTTTCCCCTCACTGTATCTTCAAACATTTTGCAAACCTAGACAATAGGGCTAACTGGCCTCTATCCAGCGTCCCATCTAGCAAGCCCCTCACTGCCTCTGTCCAGGCATTCTAGCCTATCACCCCAAGCAAAATAAAAGTATATTTTAATATATTACAAGTATACTGAGGTATACTTAAATACACCACAAATGCATAAAATATACTTCAAATGCGAGATGTATTTTTCTGGTATATCTAAGTATACTATAAATATACTATAATTTCAATTCAAGATACTTATTAAAAGTGTATTTCAATTAATTAAAAGTATACTATACATGTATGTTCACTTTCATTACACTTAAACACACTTACTAAAAGTGTACTGTATATTAATTGTTTTTCATTATTTTAGTATACTATATGTTCACTATCATTACACTTATTAAAAGTATACTTCAAGATCCCCGAGTTGACTAAGTGAAAAATCTTCGATTTGCCCTTGAACAAGGCACTTAACCTTAATAGTTCATGTATGTCGCTCTGGATAAAAGCGTCTGCTAAATGAACCCACCCCCAAAAAACTATGTTACCAGACTGAAGGTTTACATCACCAGTTTGGTATACATGGTATTGACTACATGTTCATTAGTACCTGTATCTTGTTGAAGTACTGTCCAGCCTCGAAGGGCACTGCATTGTTGGTGGAGATCCAAATAACAGGTTTGGTTGTGGGATTCTTGGCTCTGTAGAAGGCTAGGGCAGGCTCTCATGGAACCACCTGAATGGTAACACAACACAATAATTATTTGGTTGCTTCTAAAGGTAATGGTTTTATTGTCTCATATTGTCTTCAAATGTCTCCTTTATCTTCACTGGGTGTATAGAGAGAGGGAGAAAGAGATAGAGAGAGACACTTGCTTTGGCAATGTAAACATGTTTCCCAAGCCAATAAAGCCCTTTGAATTGAATTGAGAGCGCTTGTGCACCGTATTAAGCATTTCTTACGTACTGTATATCTCGGGACTGCTGTGGGCAGTTCCACTGCATGCTGGTGTGTGTGTCGGAGTTGTAAGTGATCTGGATGACGCTGTCCTTCACCGGTATCATCGTCTCCACCTGCTCTGCATCGTGACCAGCCACCGCTGTCCCACCCAGACCGGACAACAGATGAGACACCCAACTATCCATTAAATCCATCCGTCTTTCACCCAGGTCTCCTTGTAACACTTAGCTCCAGATTTCCTGAAGGCTTCCACAATGACTGGTAAGCAAACCAACAATTTGTGATCTGCTACTATACCTAGCTACCACCACAAACAATCTGGGTATTGAGGTGAAGGAGGGGTGGACAGGGGTGGACAGCGGTGGGGGTTGTAGAGGTGATGGTCTGCGCCCGTGTATTGACTATCGAGGTATCAATCAGATCACTGTGAGGTACAGCTACCCGCTGCCTCTCATAGCCAGTGCGATCGAGTCAATGCACGGGGTGCGCTTCTTCACAAAATTGGATCTCAGGAGCGCTTACAATCTGGTGCGTATCCGGGAGGAGGACGAGTGAAAGACGCATTTAGTACCACCTCAGGGCACTAGGAGTACCTCGTCATGCCGTACGGATTGATGAATGCTCCATCAGTCTTCCAGGCATTTGTAGACAAGATTTTCAGGGACCTGCACGGGCAGGGTGTAGTGGTTTATATCGACGACATTCTGATTTAGCATGTGTCCCTGGTGCCGAGCATGTGTCCCTGGTGCGCAAGGTGCTTGGTCGACTGTTGGAGCATGACCTGTACGTCAAGGCTGAGAAATGTCTGTTCTTCCAACAGTCCGTCTCCTTCCTAGGGTACAGCATTTCCACATCAGGGGTGGAGATGGAGAGTGACCGCATTTCAGCCGTGCGTAATTGGCCGACTCCCACCACGATAAAGAAAGTGCAGCGGTTCTTAGGGTTTGCCAACTACTACCGGAGGTTTATCCGGGGCTTTGGTCAGGTAGCGGCTCCCATTACCTCACTGCTGAAGGGGGGACCGGTGCGACTGCAGTGGTCAGCTGAGGCGGACAGGGCTTTTGGACACCTGAAGGCTCTGCTTACCTCGGCCCCCGTGCTGGCGTCCGAGGCTGGGATAGGAGCTGTGCTGTCTCAGCGCTCTTGTACGCCACCAAAACTCCGCCTCTGTGCCTTCTTTCGAAGAAAGACATTGGCTTGAGGGGGCTAAACACCCTTTTCTCATCTGGACTGACCACCGCAATCTGGAGTACATCCGGGCGGTGAGGAGACTGAACCCTCGCCAGGCAAGGTGGGCCATGTTTTTTACCTGTTTTGTTTTTTAACCCTATCTTACCGACCAGGTTCCCAAAACACTAAGGCAGACACACTGTCCCAGATGTTTGACACAGAGGAGCGGTCCATAGATCCCACTCCCATACTTCAGGCCTCTTGCCTGGTGGCACCGGTGGTGTGGGAGCTGGACGCGGACATCGAGCGGGCGTTACGTACAGAGCCTACTCCAACTCAGTGTCCAGCTGGGCGTCTGTACAGTGAGGGAAAAAAGTATTTGATCCCCTGCTGATTTTGTACGTTTGCCCACTGACAAAGAAATTATCAGTCTATAATTTTAATGGTAGGTTTATTTGAACAGTGAGAGACAGAATAACAACAAAAAAATCCAGAAAAACGCATGTGAAAAATGTTATAAATGGAATTGCATTTTAATGAGGGAAATAAGTATTTGACCCCTCTGCAAA
>QNTS01001408.1:308146-329546 GCA_003317085.1 Hucho hucho
AATAACCTGTCACTAACTAATGCCGGTTCACTGCACTACAATAACCTGTCACTAACTAATGCCGGTTCACTGCACTACAATAACCTGTCACTAACTAATGCAGGTTCACTACACTACAATAACCTGTCACTAACTAATGCCGGTTCACTACACTACAATAACCTGTCACTAACTAATGCCGGTTCACTGCACTACAATAACCTGTCACTAACTAATGCAGGTTCACTACACTACAATAACCTGTCACTAACTAATGCTGGTTCACGGCACTACAATAACCTGTCACTAACTAATGCAGGTTCACTACACTACAATAACCTGTCACTAACTAATACAGGTTCACTGCACTACAATAACCTGTCACTAACTAATGCTGGTTCACTGCACTACAATAACCTGTCACTAACTAATGCAGGTTCACTGCACTACAATAACCTATCACTAACTAATGCCGGTTCACTGCACTACAATAACCTGTCACTAACTAATGCCGGTTCACTACACTACAATAACCTGTCACTATTGTAAAGGCACAGATACAACAGGATTTAATTATAAAGCATGGTTGGCAAAGGAAGCAAGACATCTCGCTAGCAATCACCATTGAGCTGAGAAAAAAATACCTTTAAGGCTAGGGTATTCTCAATACAGCCAATTTGATAGAGCATTGACAAAACCACTTGGATAGATTAGACTACAGTGAGGCTACTAGAAGAGGGCTTGGTGAGAATGTCCACTGTCAAGATGGATCCTCAATGTATATTGTCTAATGAAACAAACACTTTTTGCCATAAACCTTACATAGGCTAAACTTACATTTCGGTGGGAGTGGATAACAACAACAAAAATACTTTACATAACAACTATGGGAAAAGGGCATCTTAAAAGACCAGCCATAACCTATTCACTCATTTAAACAGGTACATTCTTAACGAACAGTGCTAACAATCTCTGAAAATAATGAAAGGCGCGCACCCTGTGACTTCAGTTGCGCGCAATCACCTATGTGCCATGCCAGCCGTGGTGAGTGAGTGACAGGTTTTGAGATACCATACCAACGATATACAAAAGGTAAACATATCTAAATAAATGATAGCCTAATAGTAACCAGACTCTGGTGTTTGTTATAACAAAATGTCTTAAAAATACAATGTTAACTCGCTTTAGTGATATTATACGTAGCAAACAATTTGTTTGTGGGGAGAAATGGAGGAAAATAGTTAATCGCCATACAGCAATCGGTCTTGCCTTGAATGTTTAGGTGATTTGGGTAGACTTCTCTGTAGGCCTGTTGGGCTAGTGGGTTTTATACTATACTTCGCTGTGTGTTTTTCAGGGCAATAGGCTATCACCTGTAGTAGAGTAATCCACTAGTCAAACAACTGTTACGACACGTTGTTTGACTGTTTTACACCAAAACGTTGATCGTGGAGTTATGTTTGATACATTGTTGCAGAGTGGTGACATGCTGCCACCCCTTCCTGCGGGTCTTAACGGCGCATGCTCCATGTAGAAGCGTTGTATTTCGTCCCGTCAGAACGGACAAATTAAACACCGTCAGAACGGACAAATTAAACACCGTCAGAACGGACAAATTAAACACCGTCAGAACGGACAAATTAAACACCGTCAGAACGGACAAATTAAACACCGTCAGAACGGACAAATTAAACACCGTCAGAACGGACAAATTAAACACCGTCAGAACGGACAAATTAAACACCGTCAGAACGGACAAATGGAACACCGTTCCCGAGTTTGACAGGAGACTTCTGATGGTAGTTAAACTGTCACACCAACGTACTGCTCCCTAGTTGCTCCAATTACGCTGCCGTTGCAGATCAGATGAACAAATGAACGGGACAAACCAGGAAATGATTTGTTTAATGCCCGGCGTGCATTTCGTTTGCGTGAGGAAATAATGAAGTTGCAAAGTATGATACTTACCAAATGTCTCTCTTCATTTGCATCGGTGGACTGTAATATCTGTGTGTTCTGTCGGCGGTATATAGCTTTGATGTATTTTTTATTTTTATTAACCATGACCCTGAATAGTAAGGCCGAGAACAGGCTGTGAATGGTGTTGATGACTCGGTAGTACACTCTGGTTTCTCTTCAGATCGCATAAATCTTTCGCCTTTTACTAAAGATTTCCGTGGAGAGGAACATTATGAGTATCAACTAATTTTTTGATGCCCGCCCTCACGGCTGGGCTTCCTACACTTGTTAATAGTAATAATAGTTATTTATATGTTGTAGATAGACAGGGTTAATATGAAGCTATTTGGGGAACTTTAAATTGGAGTATCGGAGAAAAATGCAGTGTTTACAGTCAGAGTTTTGGTGTCTTCTCAGTTAAAAGTAGGGGAAACTTCAGGCAATGTGGTTTGAAAAAGTGTGATATGTGGCTTATTTGATCTAATTGTGATTTACTGTATTTTACAGTATCCAATACTGTTACTGTAATATATTTCTGTTTTTACAGTAATGTTTGTAAGTTACTGTAAAACAACAGTACAGTGCATTACTGTAATCTTATTCCAGTATCTGTAACGAATGACTGGATGAATTAATTAAATTCATTGAGGGGAGATCGGGTGTGTATTTTACCTTAAATGCATGGGATTGGTGCAATCAGGTTGGCTGCTAGCTAATGTGTTTACACATTACAGCATATCAATTGAATGCTAGTTTGGAAGCCTTCATTAAGGCCTAGAAGGGCAGGTGCTATAAAAAACAATTGCATACTCCTAGCCTCCTCACCTCATTCTCAAACCCCATTGGAGGAGAAGGTCAGAGGGGAGGGAAATAGTATGCAATTGAGATTCTCCCAGTGACTACAGTGCAAAACAGACCAACGGACATGGCGAATACTCAGGAAGGTGTGGGACTTGCTGCCACTCCAATCTGTCCCCTATACACATTTAATTGTTGGGGTACTACTACCACATATCAGTTGAATTTGTACAGCACTCTAACGGGTGGCATAAATGTAGCCTCTTACAAGGCATGCCTCAAAATATGTTAATGAGCCAGAAACAACATTACCATGCAACCACTAGTAGTCAAAATGTTTTTGCCACTCAAAAAATACGGTACGGTACTGTATTCTGTGGAGTGGAATTACACCATTCTAAATACAGCAATTATTTCCCTGCCCACAACATTTCCCCACAATGCACCATAATGTACTGTATGCTGCAGTATAATGCTTCACAGTATTTTACTGTCGTACAAATGTACCATATAAATCAATTTTCCATTACAGTGTAATATTATGTGTAATACATTTTCTAAAATCATAGAAATGTTGTACACACCTTGTTTGGTTGGTTCACTTCAGACCTTGATGTCTCTCAAACCTATTACTCATGAATTTAAAAAGTTGCCTGTTGCCAATCCCACAGTGCTGTGCGGTTACAGTAATGTACTGTTAAACCAAAGTTTCTTTAGAATTTACGGTATAATTGACTGTTTATGCCTAAAATCACCCAGAGAGTTGTCATTTATGGCAATTTACTGTAAATAATTAATATGGTACTTTACTGTTAGTTTGATTGTATAATCCTGTCAAAACAACAAGATAGTTTTACAGTGCATGCATTAAGTTACCCTTTTGCTTGCAAAACTGGCAGTAGGCTACACTCTTTAGAAGCAGTAGGAGACAGTGTGTCAATATGTGTTCTGTGATTAGACTGAAGTTGATTATGTAGTTAGCTGTGTGTGTGTGTGTGTGTGTGTGTGTGTGTGTGTGTGTGTAACCAGTGTGTATTCTACCGGTATGTGTAGGTTGTGCATGTGTGTAGCAGTAGCTTACCAGTGAGCAGAGGGAAGTGTGTGGGTCTAGTGAGAGAGAAGATAATACACTGCGTATCTGTCCTCACCCTGTCTGTATCAGAGCTTAGATCCACCTCTTATTGAGGTTTGTTAAACACGCAGATAGGCCCTGTTCTACTGCCTCCTATCTTATCTTCTCATCAACACGATCAGTTATATGGTTCAGCTGAGGTATTTGTTGTGTGTTTTTGAACTGTTGTGTCTCTGTTTTTGTGTAGTTTTTAGTCATTAGTATTTGTGAATAATTATGAACGATTAATTTAATTTGACCAATATTAAATAACCTCTACTGCCCACCAGGTGGCGACAGTACTTCATTGAGACATGGGAAGTGTGAAACTGCTGTTGAACTGGGATGCTGTTGAATCACTGGGAGAATCTCTATTGCATTTCCTTGCTTCCTCGCATCCTCTCTTCTCGCCTCCTTCTCATAACCCAATGGCTTTTAAGAAAGTCAGAGGTCCTTCTCCTCTGACTTTCTCGTCCAATTGTTTTTAAGAAGGAGACAAGGAAGTGCATGCGAGGAATCGGGGAGTTGCTCATCAGGTAATTCCCACCTCCTCCCAGACATCCCCAACTCCACCTCTTTTCCTCCATCTCTGAACTCATCCCTCTATTCTATATCTCCCCCTCTCGCTTCCTCTCATTCCCTGTCTTTCTCTCACAGTGAATGTATGACATTATCTTATATTAATGTATTGAAACTAAATGTATGTATGAAATGTAAGGTAATGTACATCAGAGACGGGGGTGTACACGCTGTGCTATGGTGGCCAACGGAGGAATACTCAACGGCTCTGGGGAAGGAGATGCACTACATGACCAAAAGTATGTGGACACCTGCTCCTCGAGCATCTCATTCCAAAGTCATGGGCATTAATATGGAGTTGGTCCCTCCTTTTGCTGTGATAACAGCCTCCACTCTTCTGGGAAGGCTTTCCACTAGATGTTGGAACATTGCTGCGGAGACTTACTTCCATACAGGCACAAGAACATTAGTGAGGTCAGGCACTGATGTTGGGAGATTAGGCCTGGCTTGCAGTTGGCGTTCCAATTTATCCCAAAGGTGTTCGATGGAGTTGAAGTCAGGGCTCTGTGCAGGCCAGTCAAGTTCTTTCACACCGATCTCAACAAACCATTTCTGTATGGACCTCGCTTTGTCCACGGGGGCATTGTCATGCTGAGACAGGAAAGAGCTTTCCCCAAACTGTTGGAAGCACAGAATCATCTAGAATGTCATTGTATGCTGTAGCATTAAGATTTCCCTTCACTGGAACGAAGGGGTCTAGCTCGGACCATGAAAAATAGCCACAGACCGTTATTTCTCCTCCACCAAACTTTACAGTGGCACTATGCATTGGGGCAGGTAGCGTTTTTCTGGCATCCGCTAAATCCAGATTAGTCCGTCGGACGGCCACATAGTGAAGCGTGATTTCAGTTGCGCGCAGTCATCAATGGCGGCAAGCTTTACAGCATTGCACGTGGTGATTTTAGGCTTGTGTGCAGCTGCTCAGCCATTGGAACCCATTTCATGAAGCTCCCGACGAACAGTTCTTGTTCTGACGTTGCTTCCCAAGGCAATTTGTCGGCAGAATTTGGTCTTACTGTGTACTGAATTTGGTGCATTTGCCCTTGAGCATACCATTGGTTTCTGTATGAACAACGTGTGCTAGCTTGCTAGTTAGCTAGCACACAATGTCGCCCTACTGTGTACTGAAGAAAACCTTGCCTGACAGGCGGGGGCCGAAAGACACTGTCTACCGGTTATCCCTGCCTCTCGCTAGCACAGCAGACGGGAGGTTATGGCGACACCGTGTGCTAGCTAGCCTAGTATTTAGCGACACCCTGTGCTAACTAGCTTGATAGTTAGAGCCACTGTGTGCTAGCTAGCTTGATAGTTAGCGACACCGTGTGCTAGCTAGCTTGATAGTTAGTGACACGTGTGCTAGCGGTGTTGCCCCCACCTCCCGCCTGCTGTGTAACTTACTGAAGCAAACCAAAAAGAGGAACAAAATGAAAACAGGGAAAATCGGATAAAGGATTGTTTTTTAAAAATCTAATAAATCAAAGCCAATTAAAGGTTTTAACACTCCACATCTCTCAAGCCAAGTGGCGCACTGGGCAAGCTGCTCTTAAATATCTATGCCAGGACATGGATTCTATTGTAGTCCATGTGGGTTTTAATGACATTATGAAGGGCAGCTCTGAACAGTTGAAACTGGATTTCAAAGAGCTGATTAACTCTCTGCTAGACACTAATAAAAGACCCATCATATCTGGCCCTGTGCCCTCTCTGAATCGTGGCATTGAACGCTTTAGCAGGATTCTTTCTCTTTAAAACTGGCTATGTGATTATTGCAGCTCAATGGGTGTAACTTTTGTTGACAATTTCGAAACCTTTTGGAAACACAACACGTTTTATAAGGAGGATGGGAACCACCCAGATCACTTGGGTTTCTGGATCCTTTCACAGTATTATAAGGCTGTGTTGCGACAATGCCTTATCAATAATCCCTACCATTGTGTCACTGAGTCATCATAATACTATAGCAAATGGGCGTTGGTAGAAAAATGTAAGTAGCCTAATTTATGTCCCTCTAACTGCCCTGAATGCCTCTGCTGATCATACAGCTGTTGTATGCCGAAATCACTAGGGTTGCACATTTTGGGAATATTCAGAGGTGGAACTTTCCGATGGAATATATGGGAATTAATATTAATACCACTTAAATGTAGATGTTTTTTGCGTTGGATATATTTACCATATCATATGGAGACAGAAACCCAAACCTTTTATCTTATCATTTCCAAAAGAAATATATATTTTTAATTTAGTTACGAATTTAACTTTAATTAGAGTTGACTCTTCACATGGGATGATTTTACTGAACAACAAAATAAAGGGAATATTGAATGATCCCCAATGATCCATCGCATCTCCCAAAAATGTTTTCAACAAACATCTGTAAAACTAAAGCTTTGGTTGTCTTCCTCTCAGACTTCCATGTGTTCTCCCTGGACCTCCTCAATGTCCACCTCTTGAACATCAAACTCTGAGGCCTCATCTTCACTGTCACTTTCCAACCTTGTTGAGGATTGCTCGTTGTCAGGCTCAAAAAGACTCAAATGTGCCCGGATGGCCAATAATGACCAACCAATTCAACCCTTGTATTGGTCAGCCTGTTGCGTACTTTGGTTTGTGTGTTCCCAAACAAGGACCAGTTGCGCTCTGAGGCGGCTGATGTTGGTGGGATTTGGAGGATGATGGAGGCAACAGGGGAAAGAGCGCTTCAGATCCACAAAGTCCCTTCCACCAGGTGGCTGATGCGATATATAAAAAATCGATAAAAAAACAGGCTCAAGCAAGCTAAAACCCACATGATAAAAAAAACTAACTAGCAGAAAGTTAGAAATGATTTAAACACACTTTGCTGCAGGATACTATTTACTAGTTAACAAAAAATAATGAATGTCATATAAAATATATTCACCCCACCCAGTATTGTAATCACAACTTACCAGAAAGCATGTAGTCCTTGGCTCAGACAGTGTAGTAGTGTGGGCTCAATAGCATCTCATTAGCGTGCAAGATCTTCAGAATCAGCTGTACATGGGATGGAAGAGTGCACTGCACATGTGATGGAAGAATGCACTGTGCATGCAGAGGGTTGCAGTTCCATTGAATTGGGGATAGTTTAAAAAACCCTTTTGCAATTATGTTAGCACAGCTGAAAACTGTTGTTCTGATTAAAGAAGCAATAAAACTGGCCTTTAGACTAGTTGAGTATCTAGAGCATCAGCATTTGTGGGTTCGATTACAGGCTCAAAATGGCCAGAAACAAAGTCCTTTCTTCTGAAACTCGTCAGTCTATTCTTGTTCTGAGAAATTAAGGCTATTCCATGCGAGAAATTGCCAAGAAACTGAAGATCTCGTACAATGCTGTGTACTACTCCCTTCACAGAACAGCGCAAAACTGGCTCTAACCAGAATAGAAGGAGGAGTGGGCCCGGTGCACAACTGAGCAGGAGGACAAGTACATTAGAGTGTCTAGTTTCAGAAACGTATGCCTCACAAGTCCTCAACTGGCAGCTTCATTAAATAGTATCCGCAAAACACCAGTCTCAACGTCAACAGTGAAGAGGCAACTCTGGGAAGCTGGCCTTCTAGGCAGAGTTGCAAAGAAAAAGCCATATCTCAGACTGGCCAATAAAAATAAAAGATTAAGATGGAGGACAGACAAATCTAAGTTTGAGGTGTTCGGATCACAAAGAAGAACATTCGTGAGATGCAGAAAAAAATTAAAGATGCTGGAGGAGTGCTTGACGCCATCTGTCAAGCATGGTGGAATGGTGGAGGCGATGTGATGATCTGGGGGTGCTTTGGTGGTGGTAAAGTGGGAAATTTGTACAGGGTAAAAGGGATATTGAAGAAGGAAGGCTATCACTCCATTTTGCAACGCCATGCCATACCCCTTGGACGGCGCTTAATTGGAGCCAATTTCCTCCTACAACAGGACAATGACACAAAGCACAGCTCCAAACTATGCAATAACTATTTAGGGAAGAAGCAGTCAGCTGGTATTCTGTCTATAATGGAGTGGCCAGCACAGTCACCGGATCTCAACCCTATTGAGCTGTTGTGGGAGCAGCTTGACCGTCAAGCCAATCCAACTTGTGGGAGGCGTTTCAGGAAGCATGGGGTGAAATCTCTTCAGATTACTTCAACAAATTGACAACTAGAATGCCAAAGGTCTGCAAGGCTGTAATTGCCACAAATGGAGGATTCTTTGACGAAAGCAAAGTTTGAAGGACACAATTATTATTTAAATAAAAAATCATTATTTATAACCTTGTCAACATCTTGACTATATTTCCTATTCATTTTGCAACTCAGTTCATGTAGGTTTTCATGGAAAACAAGGAAATTTCTAAGTGACCCCAAACTTTTGAATGGTAGTGTATGTGATACAGTGAGGGGAAAAAAGTATTTGATCCCCTGCTGATTTTGTACGTTTGCCCACTGACAAAGAAATGATCAGTCTATAATTTTAATGGTAGGTTTATTTGAACAGTGAGAGACAGAATAACAACAAAAAAATCCAGAAAAACGCATGTGAAAAATGTTATAAATGGAATTGCATTTTAATGAGGGAAATAAGTATTTGACCCCTCTGCAAAACATGACTTAGTACTTGGTGGCAAAACCCTTGTTGGCAATCACAGAGGTCAGACGTTTCTTGTAGTTGGCCACCAGGTTAGCACACATCTCAGGAGGGATTTTGTCCCACTCCTCTTTGCAGATCTTCTCCANTCCCAGTTGTCCTCTGAATCATTTAGATGTTCATTGGCAAACTTCAGACGGGCATGTATATGTTCTTTCTTGAGCAGAGGGACCTTGCGGGTGCTGCAGGATTTCAGTCCTTCACGGCGTAGTGTGTTACCAATTGTTTTCTTGGTGACTATGGTCCCAGCTGCCTTGAGATCATTGACAAGATCCTCCCGTGTAGTTCTGGGCTGATTCCTCACCGTTCTCATGATCATTGCAACTCCACGAGGTGAGATCTTGCATGGAGCCCCAGGCCGAGGGAGACTGACAGCTCTTTTGTGTTTCTTCCATTTGCGAATAATCGCACCAACTGTTGTCACCTTCTCACCCAGCTGCTTGGCGATGGTCTTGTAGCCCATTACAGCCTTATGTAGGTCTACAATCTTGTCCCTGACATCCTTGGAGAGCTCTTTGGTCTTGGCCATGGTGGAGAGTTTGGAATCTGATTGATTGATTGCTTCTGTGGACAGGTGTCTTTTATACAGGTAACAAGCTGAGATTCAGAGCACTCCCTTTAAGAGTGTGCTCCTAATCTCAGCTTGTTACCTGTATAAAAGACACCTGGTAGCCAGAAATCTTTCTGATTGAGAGGGGGTCAAATACTTATTTCCCTCAATAAAATGCAAATCAATTTATAACATTTTCACATGTGTTTTTCTGGATTTTTTTGTTGTTATTCTGTCTCTCATTGTTCAAATAAACCTACCATTAAAATTATAGACTGATCATTTCTTTGTTAGTGGGCAAACGTACAAAATCAGCAGGGGATCAAATACTTTTTTCCCTCACTGTATCAACAGAATTATATATTCTGTGTGATTTTAAATATTGACTGGCTTTCATCAAGCTGCCCACTCAAGAAAAAGCTTCAAACTGTTACCAGTGCCTGCAACCTGGTTCAGGTTATCAAACAGCACACGAATGAAATCATGTATTGATCACATCTTTACTAATGCTGCAGAAATGTGCTTGAAAGCAGTATCCAGGTCCATCGGATGTAGTGATCCCAATATAGTAGCCATATCTAGGGAAACCAAAGTTTGAAAGGCTGGGCCTAATATAGTGTAGAAGAGGTCATACAATAAGTTTTGTAGTGATTCCTATGTTGTTGATGTACAGAATATTTGTTGTGTAATGAGGAGCAAACAGAAGTTGCACTTGACACATTTATGAAATTGCTCATCCCAGTTACTAATAAGCATGCACCCATTAAGAAAATGACTGTAAAAATGGTTAAATCCCTGTGACTTGATGAGGAATTGAAAAATGTTATGGTTGAGAGGGATGAGGCAAAAAGAATGGAAAATAAGTCTGGCTGCACAACTGATTGGCAAATGTACTGCAAATTGAGAAATCATGTGACTAAACTGAATAAAAAGAAGAAGAAACTACACTGAAACAAGAAAAATTGCATAAAGAATGATAGTAAAAAGCTTTGGAGCACCTTCAATAACATTTTGGGAAAAAAAGTAAACAAGGCTCCATCATTCCTTGAATCAGATGGCTCATTCATTACAAAACCGACTGATATTGCCAACTACTTTTAATAATTTTTTCATTAGCAATATTAGCAAACTTAGGCATGATATGCCAGCAACAAATGCTGACACTACACATCCAAGTATTACTGACCAAATTTAGAGACAAGAATTGCAATTTTGAATTCTGTAAAGTGAGTGTGCAAGAGGTGAAAAAAATGTCTATCAACAAAAACCCCCAGGGTCTGACAACTTGGATGGAAAATTACTGAGGATAATAGCGGACGATATTTCCACTCCTATTTGCCATATCTTCAATTTAAGCCTACTAGAAAGTGTGCCCCCTCAGGCCTGGAGGGAAGCAAAAGTCATTCCGATACCTAAGAATAGTAAAGCCCCCCTTTACTGGCTCAAATAGCCGACCAATCAGCCTGTTACCAACCCTTAGTAAAGTTTAAGAAAAAATTGTGTTTGACCAGATACAATGCTATTTTACAGTAAACAAATCGACAGCAGTCTTTCAGCACGCTTATAGGGAAGGACATTCAACAAGCACAACACTTACACAAATGACTGATGATTGGCCGAGATAAATTGATGATAAAATGATTGTGGGGGCTGTTTTGTTAGACTTCAGTGCGGCTTTTGACATTATCGATCATAGTCTGCTGCTGGAAAAACGTATGTGTTAGGGCTTTACACCCCCTGCTATAATGTGGATAAAGAGTTACTTGTCTAACAGAACACGGAGGGTGTTCTTTAATGGAAGCCTCCAACATAATCCAGGTAGAATCAGGAATTCCCTAGGGCAGCTGTCTAGGCCCCTTACTTTTTAAAATCTTTACTAAAGACATGCCACTGGCTTTGAGTAAAGCCGGTCTGTCTATGTATGTGGATGACTATACACGTCAGCGACTGAAATGACTGCAACACTTAACAAAGAGCTGCAGTCAGTTTCAGAATGGGTGGCAAAGAATAAGTTCAAAAACTAAAAGCATTGTATTTTGGACAAATCATATACTAAACCCTAAACCTCAACTAAATCTTTGAGCAAGTTGAGGTGACTAAACTGCTTGGAGTAACCCTGGATTGTAAACTGTCATGGTCAAAACATACTGTACACCACCGGTCCAAAGTTTGGACACACCTACTCATTCCAGGGTTTTTCTTTATTTTTACTATTTTCTACATTGTAGAATAACAGTGAAGAAAGACATCACAACTATGAAAAACATATATGGAATCATGTAGTAACCAAAAAAAGTGTTAAATAAATCAAAATATATTTTATATTATAGGTTCTTCAAAGTAGCCACCCTTTGCCTTGATGACAGCTTTGCACATTTTTGGCATTCTCTCAACCAGCTTCACCTGGAATGCTTTTCCAACAGTCTTGAAGGAGTTCCCACATATTCTGAGCACTTGTTGGCTGCTTTTCCTTCACTCTGCGGTCCAGCTCATCCCAAACCATCTCAATTGGGTTGATGTCGGGTGATTGTGGAGGCCAGTTCATCTGATGCAGCACTCCATCACTCTTGTTCTTGGTCAATTAGAGATTCACCAAATGTAAATATTACAGACATGTATATATTAAATTCCAGTCCTACTTTATCAAAATACTTTTTAAAGTCAACTATGATTACCAGGCCTGGTTTCCAGATTTTTCATAGTGTTCTATTGTTTCCAGTACTTGTCTTATATTATCTCCGATGTATCGTCCATGTAAAAAACCTGTCTGATTTAGAATGAATAATGTCCAACAATAAAAAAAAAATATTCTATGCGCTATACATTTTGCTAGAATTTTTGCAACATAACAGTGAAGTGTAAGGGGCATACCACTGGTATGCCCTCCAACCCTGGAGTTTTCCCGGACTTAAAGGCTTTAATTTGGTAATATTTGGCCTTCACATGAGTCTTTCTGTACAGCTGTTAATTTTACATTATTAATAGAAAAAAAATCCACACAATTATCTTCGGTTAGTGGTGATGGAGACTGAAATGAAAACATATGCTTAAAGTACTTTTCTTCCTCTTTCAAAATATAATTTGGTGAATCATGAGTGACTCCATCATGTGTAACAAGTTTCAATAAAAACATGTTGGTAGCATTTCTATGTTGAAGATTGAAAAATAATTTGGTGCATTTTCCCCCATATTCCATCCAGTTCGCTTTATTTTTATATTATATTACACTGGATATTTCTTGAATAAGTTCCTCCATTTGTTTTTCCTCTAACTTATTCTGTGCCTCTATGGTACAGTTTTTATTGCTATCTATCTATACTGTTAGTCCTTCAATTTCCTATGTTAATATGGACTCTTTTGATCTAAATTGCTTTTGTTTTATAGATGAGTACTGAATTGCATGGCCTCTAAAGGCACATTTAAAAGTGTCCCATTCAATAAGGGGATCTGCTGTACCTATGTTGTCAGATAAAGTAAGTTATAAATTTTTGTGTCCTAGTTATAAACAAGTTATCATCCAGTAGGCTTTGATTAAATTTCCAATATCCTCGCCCACGTGGAAATTCTGTAAGAGTAATATATATATATATATATATATATATATATATATATATATATATATATGCCAATTATGTGATGATCTGCATTCTGTCCCCTATCAACGCTTTTTCAACTTTTGGTGCCAGAGAGAATGGCATAAGAAAGTAATCAAGATGACCAGCTTGTTTGAGCATCCGCCATGTATATCTCACTATTTCAGGAGATTTAAGCCTCCATATTTCCACTAGTTCCAATATATCCATGACATTTGTGATTTCCTTAAGTGTTTGTAGTGTGATTTCCTTAAGTGCATGAGGGTGATAGTTTGTAGTGTGGTTTCCTTAAGTGCATGAGGGTGATAGTTTGTAGTGTGATTTCCTTTACGGTCCATTGAGGTATTTTAAAACCATATTATAAACTCCCACCATAATAATAGAGTCTTGTATTGCTTGTAGGTTTGATACATTTTCTAAGAAGCATGTATCATCCTTATTTGGGCCAAATAGATTGAGCCATATCTGTTTATGGTCCAATAACATAATTAAAATCATTAATCTACCTTGCGGATCTGTTTGCATATTTGGATCAAAAGTATTGTTAATATCATCACCCCTTTTGAGTTTCTTTGCCGATGGGAGAAGTAGGTTTTGCCAACCCCCAGTCCTTTTCCCACACAACTTTTATATAAAGTTGTTGAATGAGTTTCCTGTAAACAATAGATATTAAATTCCTTGTCTTTTAGCCAGGGAAATACTGATGGTATTTTCTTATCTGCAAAGCCATTACAATTACAGCTTTTACAATCACCATTTACCATAATGAGATACCAGTTTCAATTATATTTATCAAAATATATGTTTGTAACCTGGGAATGCCAACATGCAGGACGTGCTCAGACCACCAACAGTATCATGTGCGCGCAAAAAAAATATGTTGCAGGAAGCATAGAGAATGGAAATAACGGATAAATGAATGCATTGTGAATGAATTAATGCAATCAATTGATTATTGAATGTTATCGATGGACACAGCTTTGTAGAACTAAAACATACACAGCCTGCCTCTGCTCAACACCCGAGAACGAATCGTTTGGGTGGCTGCTGCAGTTCGCGAACGATAGACTATTAGGCAAATAGCCCTGGCGGCAGTCAAGCAGTTGCATTCCGCAAAGAGTCGTTCACAATCTCGTTAGGTTGCGGCCGCAACTAGACCTCGTTTCAAATATATAAATTAATAATCTTATTTGTATGCCTAGCAATCACAATTGTACCTTTTTTTGAGCACAGTTTTATACGTTTCAGTCATATTTGAAAGCTCCAATATGCCCCCTATTGTGAAGAGATGGCTTGTAGACTCATGCATGATTCTTTCGACTTTTTAGTTCATTGTTCGCCGATAGGAGGGCATTGAGTACGGTTACATGCACACAATAACAGTCAGATTAATATAATAGTTCGATTACAACGTTTACATGCTTTGCAATAACGATTTCCCTAATAATCTTGTTTATATGTACACATCTGAAATCAGGCTACTGATGGCATACTGATAAATGTAGGCTCATTGATTTATTCTCTGCCTCGCAATATACTGTGTTCAATTCCCTGGATCACCCATACCCAAAAATCAAATGTAAGTTGCTATGGATAAAAGTGAGGAAATGTGAGAGGGGGACTGAAAGTAGGCTGAGGCCTAAGATCTTTTCAAATACAGGCGCACCCACACCTGACTGAACAGAGTGAGAGAGTAATCAATACATTAGCTGGATCTACAGTATCTCACTAGACTGGCCAGGACAGGAACTGTAGTTGAGCTGTAACACTGAGTGTGACTAGTAGTGATACACTGGTTGACTCATAACCTGTGGTTATATCCTCAGGGCAGGTGGGTTTCGAGTCATGAAATATTGTGTAGATGAAGGGCTGGTGGGTGGTGGTAGGGTTGAATAAAGAGAAAACAATACATAACAATACACATCTAGCATTAGTGCCTAAGCTTAATTTCAATGAAATTACATCAAAACAACGTGGAATAGACATTGAATTGACATCTGTGCCCAGTGGGGAGGGGCCATACAAATTTGACAGTCACAAGAAAGGGACTTCAAATAGGCCTATGGCAAGTCAAGGGGACTGTAGCCTACTGTTCAGATGGGTTAAATGGAAACGGACATCTGCACACTGACTGTTGTTCTATATCCTGTCACATTGCCGTAATATGAACTCCTGCAGAATGAAACATTTCTTCCAGTAAAATGATAGGCTACACCAAATGAACATCGATTTATTACAACATTCTGATGTGCAAGGGTTTATTTATTCTAGGGCAACATATAATGACAGAAGAGGACCTGCGTGTATCTAATTATAGACAAGTTGACTAAATAGCTTACCCAAATGTAATTAAATTATAAGCAGAATTACTGTATATCTAAATTAGCAAACAATGCATTTTCTATATTCGCGGTTTCAGGTCAGTGCCGGCTTCAGATTTTACTTATCAACACAGTCACATCTAACTATACATGTATTGTCACGTCCTGGCCATAGAGAGCCCTCTGGGTTCTCTATGGGGTTTTGGGCCAGGATGTGACCAGGGGTGTTTGGCATTCTTTATGTTGTTTTTGAAGTTAATTCCCAATTAGAGGCAGCTGTTGTTCATTGCCTCTAATTGGGAATCCTATATAGGTTGCTCATTTCCCCACCTGGGTTGTGGGTTATTGAATGTGTTTCGTTGTATGTACACTGTATGTGATGAGCTGTTTGTGGGTTTTTGGTGAAGTGTCACTATTCTTTCAATTAAAAAGATGTGGAACGCAACACACACTGCTCCTTGGTCCTCTCCTTCCTTGGATCGTGACACGTATCTATTCTACAGAGATGATGGTATCTCTATTTACACAACTAATTGGATGAAGTGTGTGCGTGTCTGTGTAGTTGGCTAGGCTGCTAGCAGGTCTTGTTATATAAGGTAGAAGACTCACTCACTCAGAGGTGTAGATGACACGAGAACAGATTTTTCCAGACTGTTGCAGTGTAAACGGTGTAGAATGTTTGGACATGTACAAAGTGTCTACAAGTGGAGGAATCCGAGATGTTGAAGGTCATGGTGAATGTTATGAAGAAGCTGTGAAGTGTTGCAACTGTGTTGGAAAGCATGAAGCTACATATCTGGAGTGCTCTGACCAGGGCGAAAGAGAATGAGGTTGCCAAAGTCAGGGCCGTACAGAGCGTTTCATATGTAGTGGCTGTCAAAAGGGTGGAGTGAATGAAAGGTACTCTTGAGGACACCATGGTGTTGGAAGGTGGACATTAGGTCCTGGAAGATGGACATTATTGTGGATGTGGCAGAGCGGTTCCTGGGACTAAAAGATTTCTCAAGGAAGGAATTATAATTATCGCAATAGCCCTCATATACTAAATTTGTATTGCCTTTGCTTGTAGAAATATTCAGAGAAAATGTGTGGGAAGTTGACTGTTGACCTAGGGTGTATTCATTAGTCGGATTCTGTTACAAAACATTTAGCAATGGAAACAATTTACTCCAAACTGAAAAAGTATTGCAATGAAAACCAGAGTTTCTATTTTACAAATTCAGGTAGGTCCCTCCCATAGAGAATGATAGAGGCCACTAGTGGCCAAAAGGCCAGTTTAGCATGGGCAGCGCCATTGAGGGCTTCCACCATTTTAATATAGTCAATTGGGTGGGACTTCCAACTTCATTGGCTGATCCATCCTGATGAGCCGGTTGGAGTCATGTCCAACCAAGTCATCAGGAGGGATCAGCCAATCGTGAAGAAAATTGACTACTTTAAAATGGAGATGGTGTCAATGGCGCTGTCCATGATTATCATAGACGCTATAATGGCACAAATTAAAACCTCTTAAGGATATGCCCCTTTTTTTCAATTTTTGCCTAAAATGACATACCCAAATCTAACTGCCTGTAGCTCAGGCCCTGAAGCAAGGATATGCATATTCTTGGTACCATTTGAAAGGAAACACTTTGAAGTTTGTGGAAATGTGAAAGGAATGTAGTAGAATGTAACATAATAGATCTGGTGAAAGATAATACAAAGAAAAAACCAACTGTTCTTTTGTAAAAAAAAATGGTACCATCAAAGGCCATAATGTATTATTCCAGCCCAGGTGCAATTTAGATTTTGTCCACTAGATGGCAGCAGTGTATGTGCAAAGTTTTAGACTGATCCAATGAACCATTGCATTTCTGTTAAAAATGTTGTATCAAGACTGCCCAAATGTGCCTAATATGTTTATTAATAACGTTACATGTTCAAAAGTGTGCACTCTCCTCAAACAATAGCACAGTATTCTTTCACTGTAATAGCTACTGTAAATTGGACAGTGCAGTTAGATTAACAAGAGTTTAAGCTTTCTGCCAATATCAGATATGTCTTATGTCCTGAGAAATTTTCTTGTTACTTACAACCTCATGCTAATCGCATTAGCCTACGTTAGCTCAACCGTCCCGTGGAAGGGACACCGATCCCGAATAAGTTTAAAAGATGAGTCCTCTATCTATCTCTATGGTCCCTCCCCATTTTGTTACGTTTACTCCAGGAACCCAACGGAAGTAAACAGCGCAAACAATTTTCTTTTGCGAAACATTTTGCAACAGATAAAAGATTTTGCAATGGAATCGGACTAATAAATAAACCCCTGACTTCATAAACTAGTAAACTATAACAGGGTGGTGCCTCCATGAATTCCGGTAATCATGTGAAGGCTAGATCCGGCCCTGGGGTTAGGGTAAGGGTTAAGCACAGGAGGCTGGCTGCACCTTAATTGGGGAGAACGGGGTAGCCAAATAAAGTGTTACCCATTTTTCTCTTCCTAATAGCTGTAATTGCATGAATGTGTACTTTGACCTATTTGTTTTTCTGTTCTCCCTCCTTTCAGTCCCTCTGTCTCTCCCTGATTGCTGATTGGAAAGAGGTACGTCGTCAGTTTGAGTATGTGGGTGTGTGTGACTGTGGGTATGTTTCTTAGATTGTGTGGTGCGTGTCTCCCTGACTCCTGGCGACAGTGGAAAGAGATGTGAGGTGCAGGCAGTGCGTGATGGACGTGTATCAGGAGGGATTAGTGGTAAAGATAGGCAGGCGTGTTCTCTCTCTGTCTAGGCGGATTTCAATCTCTCTCTCTCTCTCTCTCTCTCTCTCTCTCTCTCTCTCTCTCTCTCTCTCTCTCTCTCTCTCCCCCTGTTTAAACTGCTAGTGTCTCATCTCTCTCCAAACAACTGACTGCTCTCATCTCCCATGGCTCTGTAATATTTGTGTGTGTGTGTCCGTGTGGGGGTGTGTTTTTATCTCCCTGTCGGTGTGAGAAAGTGATTCAGTCTCTCTTTCTGTGCGATGGCACTACTGCCTAAGGAGGCAGAACGATTCGATGGGCTATCTCTGCTATACTGGTATGTCCCTCTTTCAATTTGTTTTCCCTCTATTGCTTAATCACCCTCTTCTTCACTCTTAATCTAGTTTCTCTTTTTAAGTCGTTTTTTTAATTGAAGGGTAAAAATATGTACAGTAATTTACTTTTCGTTGCACCTAAAATTCTACTTCCTTTCACCTCTGTTGTGCCTTACAGTAGGAGGAGGTGCACGTGCGTGTGTGTGCGTGTGTTGCTCAGAGACTTGTGCAGGGGAAGCAACACGGGAGCCTTAATGTGTATGTTTACTTGACTGTTCTTTGCGGTGCTGTAATGAATGAGTTTAGCTGCACTATATGTGTAGAGTTAGAGATGGAAGTGTATCCTATAGACAGAGGTTTATAAATGGCCTATAGCAGCTGGAGCCCTGTGACTGGTCCTGGCCAGTCCTGTCACAGCAGGAGGATGAAGGGAAGACAGATTAGCCTGTATTAAGTGATCAGTTACATGTTTGTTCTAACTGTTCCGTCGCAACTCCGCAAGTAACTCACTACGTTCTTATAAATAAAGGTGCAAGTAGGAACCAATAAGGTTATTGAGAGCAAAGCCATAGGGGAACTATTGTAGTGTCTCTGAAGAACCATACAAAAATCCTCCAGGACTGGAATTGAATAGCCCTGCTGTAGGGTTTTAAGCTTATTTGCATATTTTCCAGGGTGCCTTTGGAGTGAATTTTAGAGTTACCAGTACCACCCATGACTGTGGTTGTTGCATTCTTTCATTTTCAGTCCTTTTGCCTTCACCAAGTGAGATCCTAAGTGAATATGTTGTAATTAAAATGTAATTTTAAGAAAATACAATGCATATTTCCTAATGCCTTCTTTTGAAGGCCTAGTTGTACCCCAATACAGTGGCCTGAAACTCATACATTGTAAAAAAAAAAAATCCTGTTTGTTTTTATGGTCGCTTACTGGCAGTAAGTTACATGAATTACTCAACAAACAAAAAAGTTATAGTATGTTACCGTAAATTCAGAATAAACTTTGATTTAACAGTAAATTACTGTAATGTTTACAATTTACATTTTTTTTTACAGTAACTTACAGGTAACTGGATGCCAATAAATTACCGTAAAAACAATAGGATTGGCCAATTTGCTGTGTGCTATGAAAGGGATACATCTGCAGGCTTCAATACATACAAGAACCTTTTAGAATTCTGAAGAACCGTAGATGCCACTCAAGAACCCCACAGTTAACTCAAAGGTTATTTATCGGGCAAGGAACCTTAAGAGCTGAGGAAGAACCATTTAAGAACCTTTATTTTTTTTGTGTGTGTACAATGACTCACTCACTACAATGTCTATTATAGTGTTTATTCATTGTAAAGGGTTATACAGTGTGTATGTGACACTGTAGGCTATAAAACAAATATGGGTGAATGCATTATAGTCCTTTTGTAGGCTACAGGAACAACAGCTGTTTAGATATCTTGCTATGAGCCTTCGGAGTCTGTCTTGGCCATTTGTCTATTGGTTAGTGTAATCTCCTGTGCTAAATTTAGAAATGTGAGCTTTTGTTGTGAAAGGGGATGGGGAAGAGCAGAGGACGGAGGAAAGAAGAGGACAATATGGGAGGGGAAATGGGGGAGGGGACACAGAAATGACAGGAGATGAAAGGATGGAAGGGAAGAAGGAGAGGAGATAAGGAGGGAAGACAGGAGAGGAAAGTAAATGAAAGGACAGGAGATGGTAATGATGAAACGAGAGGAGTCAATAGGAAGGTTAAGAGGAGGCAGAGAGAGGAACCTCAGGAAACCAGGTCAGCTCTTCCTAAATCTGGAGTGTTAACCTCTTGTTGAACCCTTTTCCTCTGCTACTTCCAGGGTCATGAGCAGGGCAGAGACATAGAAAATACCTCTTCCCTCTATTCCTTCATGAACGGAAACCAGTGGTGGCAAGCCTATTACGGTGTTAGGGACGGAGTCCCACTTGTGATTGGTCAAAAATAATAATATGTGATAGGTAATAAAAAGAAAACGAGATATATTTTTATTTAACGATTAATATAGATTATATAATTATTGGATTACGTTTTAAATACTCATGAAAGTGCAGTAAATGTGTAAATTTTCCTGTTGGAAAAATATATTGTTCAAAACAATCTGTTCAGTTACTTACTACTTTGCTCCTCAGTGACTGTCAACAGCAACTCCGCCTCTGTGAACATTGCTTGGATTGTTTTGCCAGATATTTTCTATGAGGGTGAACTGCAGCATAAATTATAACCGCACAAGGTAAATGGACCTCCCTGAGGCGCTCAAATGTGCATGTCTACCTTTGATAAGTAATTAGCTCCTCTGATTCAGAGGGGTTGGGTTAAATGCGGAAGACACATTTCAATTGAATGCATTCAGTTGTACAACTGACTAGCTATCCCCCTTTCACATTCCATGCCAATTTCAACTCTTTCTAAACTAATATTTGACTAACTCGGAAATATGAAGTTATTTCAGAATGAAAGTTACCTGGCTAGAAGATCATGCTTTGTGACAATATGGTAGCTAGTTACCCCCAGTTAGATCATGCTTTATGACAATATGGTAGCTAGCTACCCCCAGTTAGATCAGGCTTTGTGACATTATGTTAGCTAGCTACCCCCAGTTAGATCAGGCTTTGTGACAATATGGTAGCTAGCTACCCCCAGTTAGATCATGCTTTGTGACATTATTTTAGCTAGCTACCCCCAGTTAGATCAGGCTTTGTGACAATATGGTAGCTAGCTACCCCAGTTAGATCAGGCTTTGTGACAATATGGTGGCTAGCTACCCCCAGTTAGATCAGGCTTTGTGACATTATGTTAGCTAGC
>QNTS01001408.1:345315-361588 GCA_003317085.1 Hucho hucho
GCACGTTAACCTCATCGTCATTATATTATTTCAAATCCAAAGTGATGGAGTAGAGAACCAAAATCACAAATAACATAATTGTCCTAGTACTTTTGGAGCCCACTGTACAGTATAACGCTAACCCTATAAATGACAGACTGATTCCCAGACCAGACAGTTGGAGCCAAGAGGTCAATCCTTCTTTCTAAGACATACTTAGGACTCTTTACCTGAACACATAACACAGTAGACTCTTTACCTGAACACATAACACAGTAGACTCTTTACCTGAACACATAACACAGTAGACTCTTTACCTGAACACATAACACAGTAGACTCTTTACCTCGAGATTAAACCGGATCAGCATCCTGATCTAGCTCAGATAATCCTAATCTCAACTACTAACAATGAAGACACTTTTAATGGGTCTGCTCCTGTCAGATGTCACTTGGAATCAATGTGTGTGTGTGACCATGGGAGGGAGACAGAGCTCTACTGTACAGTTTCGCTGAGGAAGTTGACTGTCTTGTCTGTCTGTCTGTCCTCCAGGCGGGAGTTCATTGAGTTGATGAATAAGTATGGCTCCCACAGCAGTTTTAAAGGAAGCTCAGGGAGGGTCTCCCCTACACAGCTCTCTACAGGTGAGTTTCTGTACCTAGGACCTTTGTGTCCCAAATGGCATCGTATTTCAAATTTAGTGCACTACGTTTGACCAGGGCCCTATATAGGGAATAGGGTACCATTTGGAACTTAACCACTGTACCTAGGACCTGGCTATCCCTCCTTCCCCTCCTCAACTGCATGTAGCTAACACTATAGTCTATTAACCATTATCTTCTTAATTTCCCTTTCACACCCCTCCTAATTCTCATCCATATTCCCTTTCATACCCCTCCTAATTATCATCCATATTCCCTTTCACACCCCTCCTAATTCTCATCCATATTCCCTTTCACACCCCTCCTAATTCTCATCCATATTCCCTTTCACACCCGTCCTAATTCTCATCCATATTCCCTTTCACACCCCTTCTAATTATCATCCATATTCCCTTTCACACCTCTTCTAATTCGCATCCATATTCCCTTTCACACCTCTTCTAATTCACATCCATATTCCCTTTCTCACATTCAAATTCAAGCTGCTTTATTGGCATGAAAAACATTGCATCAATATTGCCAAAGCAACAATGTATACAATAGACATTGTAATAAAATAATGTATAATAATAATATAAATTGCTAGTAAATAATAATAGAGAAAGGAACTTGAAACTCTCGACCCGCTCCACTAAAGCCCCATCGATGGGGCGTGTTTGGCCCTCCTTTTCCTGATGTCCACGATCATCTCCTTTGTCTTGCTCACATTGTTGTCCTGGCACCACACTGCCAGGTCTCTGACCTCCTCCCTATAGGCTCTCATCGTTGTCGGTGATCAGGCCTACCACTGTTGTCGTCAGCAAACTTAATGATGGTGTTGGAGTCGTGCTTGGCCACGCAGTCATGGGTGAACAGGGAATACAGGAGGGGACTAAGCATGCACCACTGAGGAGCCCCCGTGTTGAGGAACAGCCTGGCAGATGTTGTTACCTACCCTTACCACCTGGGGGAGGCCCGTCAGGAAGTCCAGGATCCAGTTGCAGAGGGAGGTGTTTACTCCAAGGGTCTTTAGCTTAGTGATGAGCTTTGTGGGCACGATGGTGTTGAACGCTGAGGTGTAGTCAATAAACAGTATTCTCACATAGGTGTTCCTTTTGTCCAGGTGGGAAAGGGCAGTGTGGAGTGCAATAGAGATTGCGTCATCTGTGGATCTGTTGGGGCAGTATGCGAAATGGAGTGGGTCTAGGGTTTCCAGGATGATGGTGTTGATGTGAGTCATGACCAGCCTTTCAATGCACTTCATGGCTACTGACGTGAGTGCTACGGGGCTGTAGTCTTTTAGGCAGGTTACCTTCGCTTTCTTGAGCACAGTGACTATGGTGGTCTGCTTGAAACATGTAGGTATTACAGACTCAGTAAGGGAGAGGTTGAAAATGTCAGTGAAGACACTTGCTCTGAGTACACATCCTGGTAATCCTTATGGCCCCGCGGCCTTGTGAGTGTTGACCTGTTTAAAGGTCTTGTTGTCCTGTTTAAAAGACATCATGCACCAGCTGTCATTGACAAATAGATACATACCCCCACCCCTTGTCTTACCAGACGTAGCTGTTCTGTCCTGCCGATGCACGGAAAACCCAGCCAACTGTATATTACCCGTGTCGTCGTTCAGCCACGACTCGGTGAAACATAAGATATTCAAGTATTTGCTGTCCCGTAGGTAGGATAGTCTCCAACGGAGAGCATCCAGTGATTGCACGTTGGCCAATAGAAAGGATGGTAGAGGCGGGTGACCCACTCGCCAACGAATTCTCACAAGGCACCCCGATCTCCGCCCCCTGTATTTCCAACTTTTCTTCACGCGAATGAGAGGGATTTGGGCCTGATCTCTGAGAAGCAGTATATCCTTCACGTCGGACTCATTAAATAATTTTTATTTGGTCCAGTTCAAGGTGAGTAATTGCTGTTTTGATGTCCAGAAGCTCTTTTCAGTCATAAGAGACGGGAGCAGCAATGTCATGTACAAAATAAGTTACAAACAATGCGGGAAAAAAAATACAAACATGGCACAGCTGGTTAGGAGCCCGTAAAACGTCAGCCATCCCCTCCGGCGTCATTAACACTAATACTACAACTATCCCTACTACTACCATTACCACTATAAGCATTTCTACCTCTAATATCTCTACCTTCTAAAACTATAATTAAGTTATAACTGTCATCCTCAACATCACATCAGTGTTGCAACTACCATAATCATTACTTCTACTACCACCATCACCACCATCATTAAACTACTACTGTTACCATCACCCCTACTACCCGTACCATGATTATTTGTAATAATAATCAATAGTACTAATATTAATAGTAATAACAATAATACTAATAATAAGTAAGTTACTGCTTATTATTATTCAGTGTCAGGCTATGGCAGGCAAATACATATTTGTCTGCAAAAGGTGCCATTGCTCCTTCACCCATGAGTATTTTTTTGTTTTTCCTCTGGGTTTAGTAAGTTAACTTTGAATAAATTTAGTCATTTCTGCAAACAATGCATCTGTTGGTGAGGAATATTTCTTACAGTAAAGGAGAAAGTGCATCTCTGTCTCTGCCTCGCAGAGTGACCACATACACACTCCTCTTTGGTTAGCGATGTCTTTTTATGTCTGCTGGTTTCTATTGACAATTGTTGGTCACTCAGCCTGTAGTTGGTAAGGATATGTCTCTGCTTCGTATCTCTGACAGAGTATAGATAATCAGCCAATTAATATTCTCTGTTTAGGGCCAGATAGCAATTTAGTCGGCTTTGGGATTTTGTTTCGTTTTTTTTCAATGTTGTAAATAAGAGTCCTTTGATTGGGTGATAATTTTATTTACTTGAATTATTTATTTTGAAGCAGTGCTGGTGTCAGCTTGGTTGGTTAGGTCCAACAGCAGCTGACTAAGAAGGCTCGTTTCTGGACTCAGCTCTTGGGTTTGAAGTGCTTTAAAATGGAGACTTGAATTTAGGTGTAGCCACAATTAGGGTTGCACATTTTGGGAAATATTCAGAGGTGGAAACTTTCTGAGGGAATTAACGGGAATATATGGGAATTAACGGGAATATATGGGAATTAACGGAAATACCATTTAAATGGAGATGTTTTTTGCATTGGATATATTTACCATATCATATGGAGACAGAAACATAATGATTTTACCTTATCATAAATAGACATAATTGCAAATGATTAAATTCTTCCAATAAAAATACAAAACAATTTAGTTAAGAATTGAAGTTTAATTAAATGACTTGACTCTTCACATGGGATGATTTTACTGAACAACAAAAGAAAGGGAATATTGAATGATCCCCAATGATCCATCGCATCTCCCAAAAGCGTTTTCAACATGCATCTGTAAAATGATAGTCTAGAAACTAAAGCTTTGGTTGTCTTCCTCTCAGGCTTCTCCCTGGACCTCCTCAATGTCCACCTCTTGAACATTGGACTCTGAGGCCTCATCTTCACTGTCACTTTCCAACCTTGTTGAGGATGGCTCGTCAGGCTCAAAAAGACTCAAATTAGCCAGGATCGCCACCAATTTTTCAACCCTTGTATTGGTCAGCCTGTTACGTGCTTTGGTTTGTGTGTTCCCAAACAAGGACCAGTTGCGCTCTGAGGCGGCTGATGTTGGTGGGCTTTGGAGGATGATGGAGGCAACAGGGTAAAGAGCCTCAGATCCACAAAGTCCCTTCCACCAGGTGGCTGATAAGATATGTTGGCACGACTGCCATATTGCATCTCCATCCCAAAGCCCTTGCTTGGAAGTGTACTTCACCAGACTGCTAAGAACCTTGCCCTGGCGAGACACGGTAGTGATGACACCATAGGCCTTGTTGATCTCTGCACCAGACAGGATACTTGGGGTACAACATGTACGCCTCGGCGTGTATGGGCTTCAGGCAGAAGTCTTTACGCTTTTTGATGTATTTCAGAACTGCAGTTTCCTCTGCTTGGAGCAACAGTGAAGTGGGCAGGGCAGTACGGATTTCTTCTCTTACATCTGCAAGCAAAGTGAACATCAGACAGGATGGCATTGTCTCCCTCAATCCGTGCAATGGCTACTGCTATAGGTTTCATTAGTTTCAGGCTGCTTACCACTCTCTCCCAAAATACATCATCCAGGAGGATCCTCTTGATGGGGCTGTCCATATGATGACAACACCACCCCAACAGGTGTTGCTGGGCAGCTTCAATGTGGTACTCTTATTCTTCTCACTTTGCTTGGTGAGGTAGATTGCTGCTATAACTTGATGACCCATCACATACCTAACCATTTCCTTGGCTCTCTTGTAGAGTGTATCCATTGTTTTCAATGCCATGGTGTCCTTGAGGAGCAGATTCAATGCATGAGCAGCACAGCCAATGGGTGTGATGTGAGGGTAGGACTCCTCCACTTTAGACAAAGCAGCCTTCATGTTCACAGCATTGTCTGTCACCAGTGCAAATACCACCTGTGGTCCAAGGTCATTGATGACTGCCTTCAGCTCATCTGCAACATAGAGACCGGTGTGTCTGTTGTCCCTTGTGGCTGTGCTCTTGTAGAATATTGGTTGAGGGGTGGAGATGATGTAGTTAATTATTCCGTGCCCACGAACATTCGACCACCCATCAGAGATGATTGCAATACAGTCTGCTTTCTCAATGATTTGCTGGACCTTCACTTGAACTCTGAACTCTGCATCCAGCAAATTAGTAGATAAAGCATGTGTGGTTGGAGGGGTGTATGCTGGGCGAAGAACATTCTGAAATCTCTTCCAATACACATTGCCTGTGAGCATCAGAGGTGAACCAGTTGCATACACAGCTCGAGCAAGACATTCATCAGCATTTCAATGACTATGTTCCTCCATTGAGTAAAATAAACTTCTGATTCCAGAAGGATCATGAGCTTTTGCTATCGATAAGGTGTCTGATTCATAATTTTCACCTCAAATAGAAGTAGAGGGACTTTTGTCAGAGGTTGCTTGTTGTGAGCGCTGAGGGAACTTTATGCACTTGGCCAGATGATTCTGCATCTTTGTTGTATTCTTCACATATAATTTGGCACAGTATTTGCAAATGCTCACAGCTTTTCCTTCTACATTAGCTGCAGTGAAATATCTCCACACTCCCATGGCATTTTTCTGTAAAGATTAGAAAAAAATTAGTAAAAAAACCCAAATACAATTCCATGTATAGATAAATAGTTAAGCAGTTATATTAAACAACTCCTTTGTAAGATAAATGTTTTAAAATGAAACATGTATGGAAACAGTTGAAATAACATTCCTCAGTTAGCAGGCTCAAGCAAGCTAAAACCCACATGGTAGCAAAAACCAACTGGCAGAAATTGTTGACAAGTTAGAAATGATTGAAACACACTTTGCTGTAGGCTACTATTTACTAGTTAACAAAAAATAATGAATGTCATATAAAATATATTCACCCCACCCAGTATTGTAATCACAACTTACCAGAAAGCATGTAGTCGTTGGCTCAGACAGTGTAGTAGTGTGGGCTCAATAGCATCTCATTAGTGTGCAAGATCTTGAGAATCAGCTGTACATGTGATGGAAGAGTGCACTGTGCATGCAGAGGGTTGCAGTTCCATTGAATTGGGGATAGTTTAACCAAAATATGCCACATGACCTAGAATTGCCTTATGTGTATCCCACAAAAAAGGTTCACTTTTTTGATGAATTTAAGCTAAATTCATTCCGGAAATTTACCGGAAGGTTTCTGACCCTTTGAAACCCTAGCCACAATTTTAATATTTTTTGTATTTTCATTACCACTGGGAAGCCCTGATTCTGCCCTTCATGGATTAGTTGGTGTATTTCTATGGACTTGTAGAATTTTATAACAGAATTCTGCATGTAGGGCTTCAATTGGATGTCCAGTTTTAAAGTGTGGCTCCCAAACCTCACTTCCGTAAAGAGCTATTGTCTGTCAAGTATTTTGGTCCAAATTCTAATTGGGGTGTTGATTTTAGAATAATAATTCTCTCTTTCTCTCCAGGAGGCAAGACAGACACGGCGTCCTCCTCTTCCTCCTCCAGATCTACCAGTCCCACCACCCAGCTCTTCAGTCCTAAAGAGGGGGTCACAGGACCTCCCTATACCACTGGGCCCCCCTATACGTCAAACCCCAACACAGCCCCTACACAGCACATCTTCAAGTAAGTGACATTCTGAAATTGAACCAGAGAGTTGAAGGACTGTCTATGTATGTATGTATGTATGTATGTATGTATGTATGTATGTATGTATGTATGTATGTATGTATGCACAGTTGAAGTCGGAAGTTTACATACACTTAGGTTGAGCCAAGTTAAACAATTTAAAGGCAATGCTACCAAATACTAATTGAGTGTTTGTAAACTTCTGACCCACTGGGAATATGATGAAATTAAATAAAAGCTGAAATTAATCATTCTCTCTACTATTATTCTGACATTTCACATTCTTAAAATAAAGTGGTGATCCTAACTGACCTAAGACATGGAATTTGTACTAGGATTAAATGTCAGGAATTGTGAAAAACTGAGTTTATGTAAACTTCAGACTTCAACTGTACGTACGTACATACATACATACAGTTGAAGTCGGAAATGTACATACACCTTAGCCAAATACATTTAAACTCAGTTTTTCACAATTCCTGACATTTGACCAAGGGCTATTTGACCAAGAAGGATTGTGATGGAGTGCTGCATCAGATGACCTGGCCTCCACATTCACCCAACCTCAACCCAATTGAGATGGTTTGGGATGAGTTGGACCACAGAGTGTAGGAAAAGCAGCCAACAAGTGCTCAGCATATGTGGGAATTCCTTCAAGACTGTTGGAAAAGCGTTCCAGGTGAAGCTGGTTGAGAGAATGCCAAGAGTGTGGACAATTGCCTGAAGAGAGTAAGACAAACTGAGCGGAATGCATTATTGAAACCACGTCAAAGAAATAGCGTAGCGGAGGAGATGGGGATAAATGACTTCTCCAAAGAGAGACATATTGGATAGAAGGTTGGGAACTATTGCCCCAGCAGGCCTTAATGAGGAATGTTCTTTTTCTTGTTGTTTGTAGTGTTATCAATAGGCCAAACACTTTGGTAATGGCATCATAATGTAATTGTATGGATTGTCTATGTATCTTTATTAGATTGTCATGTTTCCCCCACAGCCCTCTCTGCTGGGATCTCTTGATTGGGCCAATACTGACTGGGAATTTTTTAATTATGCCCACCTGTGAGGTTGTTGTGACATTGATTGCCATTGCCTTGAACGCTGAAGAAGGGCGTATACCCCAAACTTTTGTGCGGCAATACATGTCAATTTAAGTTTATTTACCAGAGTGCTGTCCTATTTCTGTTATATTATTTAGTCATGACCACAGTCGGTGTGTTAGTCTGAACTATTGTCTCTCATCTCTGCCACCTCCCTACAGTGTCTTTCTGATTTTCTCTCTCTCTCTCTGTCTCAATTTCAATTTAAGGGCTTTATTGGCATGGGAAACATATGTGAACATTGCCAAAGCAAGTGAAGTAGATAATAAACAAAAGTGAAATAAACAATAACAATTAACAGTAAACATTACACTCACAGAAGTTCCAAAATAATAACAGACATTTCAAATGTCAAGTACAAAAGGGAAAATAAATCAACTTAAATATGGGTTGTATTTATATTTGTGTTTGTTCTTCACTGGTTGCCCTTTTCTTGTGGCAACAGTTCACACTTGCTGTGATGGCACACTGGTATTTCACCCAGTAGGTATGGGAATTTATCAAAATTGGGTTTGTTTAATCTGACATTTGGCAGGAGGTTAGGAAGTGCAGCTCAGTTTCCACCTCATTGTGTGTCTCTCTCTCTCCCTAGTGACAGCATCATTCAGCTGATATGCATCTCAAAGGGAACAGGCCTGGGCCTCATCGTCAAGGGAGGAGCTAACCGAGCCGAGGGACCAATGGTGTTGATTCAGGAAATAGTGCCTGGAGGAGACTGCCAGAGGGTGACTTGTCACTATGTTTACCTTCTGATACTGGGGGAGTCAGGGGTTACACAGGGGTTTTGTGTGAAAACATAATAAAGCGTGAGATGTTAGTTAGTTAAATAAATATAGCCCAATGTGTTTTATTTTTTAGAATTTTTTGAAACAAGTAATTTTTTTCATTTCACTTCACCAATTTGGACTATTTTGTGTATGTCCATTACATGAAATTCAAATAAAAATCTATTTAAATTACAGGTTGTAATGCAACAAAATAGGAAAAACGCCAAGGGGGATGAATACTTTTGCAAGGCACTGTATTCTCTACCTGTATTTAACTAATACAATAACTATAGCCTAATGACCTAAAGATATTCTCTACCTGTATTTAATGACCTAACGATTTTCTCTACCTGTATTTAACTGATATTGACCATATTGTTATCATATTACAATGAAACCATGACCCTTGATCTAGTTTGTGTTTTATATGACAGGACGGTAGACTACAGCCAGGAGACCAGCTGGTGTCGATTAATAAGGAGTCGTTAATCGGAGTGACCTATGAGGAGGCTAGAAGTATCCTGACACGCACCAAACTCAGGTGGGGCGCACCTGTATGACTTCACCTGAATATGTATTGACAGGATAAACCTCCTGAGGTCCACCATATTGTTTTCAAGGTTCCTGTATAAACAGACAGTAGTAGAAGAGTAAACACATCCATCTCTACTGTAATGTGTCCAGAACAATCTCTGAAGGAATCATGTGAACTATAACGTAGACTGCGTTCAAATGGCAGCCTTTTCAATAGTGCACTACCTTTGACTTGATCCCTAGGGGCCCTTGTCAAAATAGTGCACTATATAGGGAATAGGGTGCCATCTGGGACGCAGTCTATTAACTACATTCAAAGTAGTCCAATCCATTCTCAATTCTCCCTTCTGTCTGTCCTTCTCCAGACCAGACCCTACGGTGGAGATAGCGTTTATGAGACACAGGTCTTCCACCAGTTCTGCTTCCTCCAGCAGTGGCCCCCAGAGTCCTTTCACCCCACAGGGCGCAGCCAGTGGAGCCTCCTCAGTGCCCCCCACCAGGAGAGGGACCCTGGCTGTGCTGGGGGCCCTGCCTCCCCCTCAGTCACTGCTCCAGCACAGGAGAACCACACTCCCTGCAGCCCTCCCTGGAGCTCCCCTGGTGGTGCCCAAGATCACCTCCACCCTCAACCCCACCAGCGAGACCCTGCCTTCTGTCAACCTCAGCCAGGTTTGGGACTTTAACGCAGGGACAAATGCACACACGCACGTACACACCCACACAGGGTTTTCTGTGAATATGGTTATTCCTCCTTATGGTATTAATAGTTGGTGTGGTTGTGGTGGTGGGATGTGGTGTTGTGTTGTGTGGTGGTGTTGTGTGGTGGTGTTGTGTGTAACGTTCCCTCTAAGCTGCGCGCGTACGCCACAGCGAGAAGTAGGAGATTGAACTTCACTCAACTTTATAGAGCAGTGGTCACCAACCGGTCGATCACGATTGACTTGTCGATCTCCAAGGCTTTCCTAGTCTATCGCCAAACATTTCAGTAAAAAAACAACCATGATAAAGCCTTGTGTTCCTATTATTTTTTTTATTAGTCTCGGGCTGTTGGCGGCAGGTGCAACCGATTCAGCTGCCGTGCGCGCTGGTTAGGCCAACTGTTGCCATTTTGAACTATTTAATCGGTCTAAAGGTACAAATTTTGACTTCCCGGTGGGCCATGAGAGCAAACTAAGTGGACTATAGGCCTACCGCTGGCCAATCGGATGACTCAGATCACTGTCTGCAGTAACGTAGCAGGCATAACAGAAAGCTACAGCAGAGTTGATACTTTGATTTCCTTACGTTTAAAACCATGACTAGAGAGAGACTGTCAACAAATACAGCAAAGGGCTGCTGTTTTTATGACTGAGTTCATGTTAAAGTTCTTACTCAGCGCTGTCAACACTTTGTGTTCAACACTTTTATAAGCCATAAAATGTGTGTTCTACCTATTTCCACTCAGCGCTACAACAAGCACTGCAGCAGTAATGAATGAGTAGGAGAGAATCTATAGGCTCGCGTTATTATTAGCAGCTTGGGTCTTTTTAAATATCGAGGAATATTTCACTTTCTCATTTGTGCACGAGCAAGAAATAATGCGGTGCGACTCGAGTTTCGCCATCAGCTGGAAGACGTGTCCCTTTTTGGTCAGCGGAGGAAAGGGAGAGCGGAGGGATGTTGAGAGACGGACCCTAAGTCTGCTGCTCTCTCCCTCCACTGAGACTGACCATCACATGCAGGCACCATCAGCAGAGTAAAATAAAAAGCAAATTATTTAAATGTATGCTCACTCAGCTGTGCCTCACAATACAACAACGGTTCTATTACCAGTGTGATCATATAGCCTACCTCAAATGTAGAAATATAATTGTAAAAAAATGGCCCAAACAACAATGCATTGGCAGGGCAATTCAAGCAAAACCAATATGCGGTGATAATGTGTTGGGCCTATAGCTTACAGCACAAACCTCATTGCTACAGTAATGTTTTTAATTGGTTAATGTTGTAAACTCTGCAAAAAAGAAACATCCCTTTTTCAGGACCCTGTCTTTCAAAGATATTTCGTAAAAATCCAAATAACTTCACAGATCTTCATTGTAAAGGGTTTAATCACTGTTTCCCTTGCTTGTTCAATGAACCATAAACAATTAATGAACATGCACCTGTGGAACGGTCGTTAAGACACTAACAGCTTACAGACGGTAGGCAATTAAGGTCACAGTTATGAAAACTTAGGACACTAAAGAGGCCTTTCTACTGACTCTGAAAAACACCAAAAGAATGATGCCCAGGGTCCCTGCTCATCTGCGTGAACGTGCCTTAGGCATGCTGCAAGGAGGCATGAGGACTGCAGATGTGGCCAGGGCAATGAATTGCAATGTCCGTACTGATCCGTACATCCGAACATCACACCTGCGGGCGGGAGGTAGCCTAGTGGTTAGAGCGTTGGACTAGAATCTGAAAGATTGAAAGATCAAATCCCCGAGCTGACAAGATAAAAATCTGTCGTTAACCCACTCTGTCGTTAACCCACTGTTCCTAGGCCGTCATTGAAAATAAGAATTTGTTCTTAACTGACTTGTCTAGTTATATAAAGGAAAAATAAAAAGTTTAAATAAAAAGGTACAGGATGGCAACAACTGCCCGAGTTACACCAGGAATGCACAATCCCTCCATCAGTGCTCAGACTGTCCGCAATAGGCTGAGAGAGGCTGGACTGAGGGCTTGTAGGCCTGTTGTAAGGCAGGTCCTCACCGGACATCACCGGCAACAACGTCGCCTATGGGCACAAACCCACCGTCGCTGGACCAGACAGGACTGGCAAAAAGTGCTATTCACTGACGATTCACTGTTTTGTCTTACCAGGGGTGATGGTCGGATTCGTGTTTATTGTCAAAGGAATGAGCGTTACACCGAGGCCTGTACTCTGGAGCGGGATCGATTTGGAGGTAGAGGGTCCGTCATGGTCTGGGGCGGTGTGTCACAGCATCATTGGACTGAGCTTGTTGTCATTGCAGGCAATCTCAATGCTGTGCGTTACAGGGAAGACATCCTCCTCCCTCATGTGGTACCCTTCCTGCAGGCTCATCCTGACATGACCTTCCAGCATGAAAATGCCACCAGCCATACTGCTCGTTCTGTGCGTGATTTCCTGCAAGACAGGAATGTCAGTGTTCTGCCATGGCCAGCGAAGAGCCCGGATCTCAATCCCATTGAGCACGTCTGGGACCTGTTGGATTGGAGGGTGAGGGGTAGGGCCATTCCCCCCAGAAATGTCTGGGAACTTGCAGGTGCCTTGGTGGAAGAGTGGGGTAACATCTCACAGCAAGAACTGGCAAATCTGGTGCAGTCCATGAGGAGGAGATGCGCTGCAGTACTTAATGCAGCTGGTGGCCACACCAGATACTGACTGTTACTTTTGATTTTGACCCCCCCTTTGTTCAGGGACACATTACTCAATTTCTGTTAGTCACATGTCTGTGGAACCTGTTCAGTTTATGTCTGTTGTTAAATCTTGTTATGTTCATCCAAATATTTACACATGTTAAGTTTGCTGAAAATAAATACAGTTGACAGTGAGAAGACGTTTCTTTTTTTGCTGAGTTTTAAGTCATGTTGACTCTAAGTGATCTTGACTCAGAAAAGGTTGGTTACCACTGTTCTAGAGTTTTCCCTGTTAACTTCTTAGGGAGCGGCAGCAGAGGTGACGGTTTTGGAGAGTCTGGCGTGCCCAAAGTAAAATGCCTGCCACTCAGGCCCAGAAAATAGGATATGCACATAATTAGTACTATTGGATAGGAAACACTGAAGTTTCTAAAAGTGTTAACTACTTAGGGAGCAGTAGGGCGCTGGCTTCCACTAGATGTCAACAGTCTTTATACAGTGTCTGGAGGCTCTAGCACTAAGCAGAACAGATAGGAAGAGGAAGTAGTGAAGGGACCACATTTGTCAACGTTTCACGGGCGTGAAATTGTGAGCGCGCCCCACTTTATTTTCCTTTACTATCGTTCACGTTATCATCCGGTTTAAATATTACAGTAAATATACATAAAAGGATACCTAAGGATACATTAAAAATGATGTTTGATTTGTTTGGAGAAAGTTTATAGGTATAATTTGAACGTGTTCTCTTCACGGTTCAATGGGCGACTTGACGGTGGATTTTCTGATCATAACGCGCCAACCAAACAGAGATTTATGGATATAATAAATTACTTTTTCTAACAAAAGAACCATTGGATGTCTTCGTTGGACACTTGGGAAGCCCTCAGCAGAAGTTCTTCGAAAGGTAAGTGATATTGTTTAGCTCTTATATGGGTTTTGTGTGACCCGCGCTGGATATGAATTTATGCTAATGTGGGAAATAGGAGAGGTGCTATCCTCAAACAATCAAATGTTGTGCTTTCGCCGTAAAGCCTTTTTGAAATCTGACAACGCTGTGATATTTCCAAGAATCAGAGCTTTTGATGACTATGCAACACTTGTATATTGATGAATGTTTAATAATTCAACTTTTGGATTTTGAATTTGGCTCCTTACATTTCACCGGGTAGTGTCGGGAGCGGCCCGCTAGTGCGCCGCTTCTCCCTAAGTAGTTAACACTATCAACGTTTCCCTTTACTGTGGCAATTGTGATCGAAACAACGCATTATTAGCCACTTTCAATGCAACATACCGAAACAAAACTAACTATGCAAGAGATTTTGTTGTAGGCAGAACGCGTCGGAGTAGGATTCTATTGCATTGACACGCATTACTCAGCCCGTACTCTACACAGACCGGTGTGGCATAAACAATCAGAGCTGCAGTAGGCCTATTGTATATACAAATAGACCATTGCCACACATGGATCTGTGCCATTTACTTTGAACTGGACTGTGTTTACAGTATGAGCGATCGTGAGTAGATGCTCTTGTTTTGAGATCAAAGCGAGAGCTGCATGTAGCCACGTGTGCACATTTTGTTCATATTCTTTGCTAGTTAGTGAGTTATTAGCCCAGTTATTGCTGACTACAAATGATCTATAAGGACAAGTGGATAAACAGGTTAATGTCAAGCCCTGCAATTTAAAGCGGGTACAGCCTCAGTGTTCACAGTAAACGCAATGAAAATTGCAGAGAATTTTCTCAACGTTCAAGTTTGCGCTCAGCAGACCTGAAATTTGCCCAGAGCTAAAAAAATTAGAGGGAACATTGGTTGTGTGGTGGTAATGTGGTGGTGTGGTTGTGTCCTTCAGGTGCGAATGAGGACAGAACAGACGTGCGTCTCCTCCCCTCCTCAGAGTCCCAGCACCACAGACGCCAAGCCTGGTGAGAAACCTGTCTATTTCTCTATCTCTCTGTATCTCTGTCTCGGGTTTTCCTCTCTTTCCCCCTAATTTCTTTTCTCTCTCTCTATCTCAGCCTCTCTCTCGTTCTTCTTCCCCTCTCTGTCTCACCTTCACCTTGGCTTCTGGGCTAATATAACTACACTGACATTTCTGAAAGCAGCAGAAAGGGGTGTAGTGTGTTGTTGTTGATGTACATTTCTGAACATCGTGTCCAATTGCTTTAGGACATGTTCCAGTCCCGCCCTCAGATATACCTACAATTAGAATGCATCACAAAGGACACCCTAGTTCCTATGTAGTGCACTACTTTTGATCAGGGCCCTTAGGCCTCTGGTTTAAAGTAGTGCACTATATACATGGAATAAGGTGCCATTTTGGGACGCATACCTGCAGGTGGAATCTACGTGGAAACAGATCACAGCAGGTCGTAAAGAAGAGATACTAGTTAAACGAGCGTGTGCCTTTTAGCCCTTATCTCTCTCCAGAGGACAGAGCCATGTCATAAACTCAGTCTGTGAGTCAGGCAAACTCTACCTACATGTACATACTACCTCAACTAACCGGTGCCCCCGCACATTGACTCTGTACCGGCACCCCCCCTGTATATATTGTTATTCTTTACTGCTGCTCTTTAATTACGTGTTACTTTTATCTCTTATTCTTATCCGTATTTTTTGAAACTGCACTGTTGGTTAGGGGCTCGTAAGTAAGCATTTCATTGTAAGGTCTACACCTGTTGTATTCGGCACGTGACTAATACAATTTGATTTGATTTGAGTCAAACGAGTGAGTCAGTCCAAAAACCATCTCCAGTAATGATGTGACATATATTTGAAACCTACTTTTGAAACCAGTTCTAGCATGATCCGAGTTTGGGAAACCCTGGTCTATAGTAGGCCGTAAGGGCCCTGGTGAAAAGTAACGCACTATACAGTGAGGGAAAAAAGTATTTGATCCCCTGCTGATTTTGTATGTTTGCCTTGACAAAGAAATGATCAGTCTATAATTTTAATGGTAGGTTTATTTGAACAGTGAGAGACAGAATAACAACAAAAAAATCCAGAAAAACGCATGTGAAAATTTTTATAAATGGAATTGCATTTTAATGAGGGAAATAAGTATTTGACCCCCTGTCAATCAGAAAGATTTCTGGCTCCCATGTGTCTTTTATACAGGTAACGACCTGAGATTAGGAGCACACTCTTAAAGGGAGTGCTCCTAATCTCAGTTTGTTACCTGTATAAAAGACACCTGTCCACATAAGCAATCAATCAATCAGATTCCAAACTCTCCACCATGGCCAAGACCAAAGAGCTCTCCAGGGATGTCAGGGACAAGATTGTAGACCTACACAAGGCTGGAATGGGCTACAAGACCATCGCCAAGCAGCTTGGTGAGAAGGTGACAACAGTTTGCAAATGGAAGAAACACAAATGAACTGTCAATCTCCCTCGGCCTGGGGCTCCATGCAAGATCTCACCTCGTGGAGTTGCAATGATCATGAGAACGGTGAGGAATCAGCCCAGAACTACACGGGAGGATCTTGTCAATGATCTCAAGGCAGCTGGGACCATAGTCACCAAGAAAACAATTGGTAACACACTACGCCGTGAAGGACTGAAATTCTGCAGCGCCCGCAAGGTCCCCCTGCTCAAGAAAGCACATATACATGCCCGTCTGAAGTTTGCCAATGAACATCTGAATGATTCAGAGGACAACTGGGTGAAAGTGTTGTGGTCAGATGAGACCAAAATGGAGCTCTTTGGCATCAACTCAACT
>QNTS01001408.1:362198-389895 GCA_003317085.1 Hucho hucho
ATATATACAGTGAGGGAAAAAAGTATTTGATCCCCTGCTGATTTTGTACGTTTGCCCACTGACAAAGAAATGATCAGTCTATAATTTTAATGGTAGGTTTATTTGAACAGTGAGAGACAGAATAACAACAAAAAAATCCAGAAAAACGCATGTGAAAAATGTTATAAATTGATTTGCATTTTAATGAGGGAAATAAGTATTTGACCCCCTCTCAATCAGAAAGATTTCTGGCTCCCAGGTGTCTTTTATACAGGTAACGAGCTGAGATTAGGAGCACACTCTTAAAGGGAGTGCTCCTAATCTCAGTTTGTTACCTGTATAAAAGACACCTGTCCACAGAAGCAATCAATCAATCAGATTCCAAACTCTCCACCATGGCCAAGACCAAAGAGCTCTCCAAGGATGTCAGGGACAAGATTGTAGACCTACACAAGGCTGGAATGGGCTACAAGACCATCGCCAAGCAGCTTGGTGAGAAGGTGACAACAGTTGGTGCGATTATTCGCAAATGGAAGAAACACAAAAGAACTGTCAATCTCCCTCGGCCTGGGGCTCCATGCAAGATCTCACCTCGTGGAGTTGCAATGATCATGAGAACGGTGAGGAATCAGCCCAGAACTACACGGGAGGATCTTGTCAATGATCTCAAGGCAGCTGGGACCATAGTCACCAAGAAAACAATTGGTAACACACTACGCCGTGAAGGACTGAAATTCTGCAGCGCCCGCAAGGTCCCCCTGCTCAAGAAAGCACATATACATGCTCGTCTGAAGTTTGCCAATGAACATCTAAATGATTCAGAGGACAACTGGGTGAAAGTGTTGTGGTCAGATGAGACCAAAATGGAGCTCTTTGGCATCAACTCAACTTGCCTTGTTTGGAGGAGGAGGAATGCTGCCTATGACCCCAAGAACACCATGCCCACCGTCAAACATGGAGGTGGAAACATTATGCTTTGGGGGTGTTCTTCTGCTAAGGGGACAGTACAACTTCACCGCATCAAAGGGACGATGGACGGGGCCATGTACCATCAAATCTTGGGTGAGAACCTCCTTCCCTCAGCCAGGGCATTGAAAATGGGTCGTGGATGGGTATTCCAGCATGACAATGACCCAAAATACACGGCCAAGGCAACAAAGGAGTGGCTCAAGAAGAAGCACATTAAGGTCCTGGAGTGGCCTAGCCAGTAGCCAGACCTTAATCCCATAGAAAATCTGTGGAGGGAGCTGAAGGTTCGAGTTGCCAAACGTCAGCCTCAAAACCTTAATGACTTGGAGAAGATCTACAAAGAGGAGTGGGACAAAATCCTTCCAGAGATGTGTGCTAACCTGGTGGTCATCTGCAAGAAACGTCTGACCTCTGTGATTGCCAACAAGGGTTTTGCCACCAAGTACTAAGTCATGTTTTGCAGAGGGGTCAAATACTTATTTCCCTCGTTAAAATGCAATTCCATTTATAACATTTTTCACATGCGTTTTTCTGGATTTTTTTGTTGTTTTTCTGTCTCTCACTGTTCAAATAAACCTACCATTAAAATTATAGACTGATCATTTCTTTGTCAGTGGGCAAACGTACAAAATCAGCAGGGGATCAAATACTTTTTTCCCTCACTGTATAGGGAATATTGAGCCATTTGGGAACCTGAGCTCAGATTAGTATAGAGGGGGCTGTAGTGACGTGGTGTGGTGTGCAGCCTGGTAGAAGGAAATTAGGCAGGTGGGAGATGCTTGGATCTGAAAGTTTCAAAAACAAGACATTCTGTCTGCCTCCGTCCCAATAACATGTTATCATCTTCCAGATGGAATCCCTTGTCAGAATAATGTTCTTCAGAGCGGCTTTGGAATGATGATGAGTGGTGTTGTCTGGATGCTGGATGTTCTGTGTTGCTCAACATGCTAATGATCAGTTGACACAGAGGTGTGAATAATTAGCACATAGGCTTCCTTCAAATGTTGCCCAACATGCTAATGTTCAGGTGGTACAGCAGTATAATCAGATATGACTCCAGTGCACATGTTTACTGCATTTACCTCTACACGTTTACTGCATTTACCTGTTTACTACATTTACCTGTTTACTACATTTACCTTTTTACTACATTTACCTCTACACGTTTACTGCATTTACCCGTTTACTACATTTACCTGTTTACTACATTTACCTGTTTACTACATTTACCTCTACACGTTTACTACATTTACCAGTTTACTACATTTACTTCTACACGTTTACTACATTTACCTGTTTACTACATTTACCTCTACATGTTTACTACATTTACCTGTTTACTACATTTACCTGTTTACTACATTTACCTCTACACGTTTACTACATTTACCTGTTTACTACATTTACCTCTACACATTTTCTACATTTACTTGTTTACTACATTTACCTCTACACGTTTTCTACATTTATCTGTTTACTACATTTAGCTGTTTACTACATTTACCTCTACACGTTTACTGCATTTACCTGTTTACTACATTTATCTTTACATGTTTTCTACATTTATTTGTTTACTACATTTACCTCTACATGCTTACTACATTTACCTGTTTACTACATTTACCTGTACATGAATATTGAGCCATTTGGGAACCTGAGCTCAGATTAGTATAGAGGGGGCTGTAGTGAAATGGTGTGGCGTGCAGCCTGGTAGAAGGAAATTAGGCAGGTGGGAGATGCTTGGATCTGAAGGTTTCAAAAACAAGACGTTCTGTCTGCCTCCGTCCCAATAACATGTTATCATCTTCCGGATGGAATCCCTTGTCAGAATAATGTTCTTCAGAGCGGCTTTGGAATGATGATGAGTGGTGTTGTCTGGATGCTGGATGTTCTGTGTTGCTCAACATGCTAATGATCAGTTGACACAGAGGTGTGAATAATTAGCACATAGGCATCCTTCAAATGTTGCCCAACATGCTAATGTTCAGGTGGTACAGCAGTATAATCAGATATGACTCCAGTGCACATGTTTACTGCATTTACCGCTACACGTTTACTGCATTTACCTGTTTACTACATTTACCTGTATACTACATTTACCTGTTTACTACATTTACCTCTACACGTTTACTACGTTTACCTGTTTACTACATGTACCTGTTTACTACATTTACCTGTTTACTACATTTACCTCTACACGTTTTCTACATTTACCTGTTTACTACATTTACCTGTTTACTACATTTACCGCTACACGTTTTCTACATTTACCTGTTTACTACATTTACCTGTTTACTACATTTACCTCTACACGTTTTCTACATTTACCTGTTTTCTACATTTACCTGTTTACTACATTTACCTCTACATGTTTTCTACATTTACCTGTTTTCTACATTTACCTGTTTACTACATTTACCTCTACACGTTTACTACATTTTCACGTTTTTCTACATTTACCTGTTTACTACATTTACCTCTACATGTTTTCTACATTTACCTGTTTACTACATTTATCTGTTTACTACATTTACCTGTTTACTACATTTACCTGTTTTCTACATTTACCTCTACACGTTTACCACATTTACCTGTTTACTACATTTTCCTGTACACGTTTTCTACATTTACCTGTTTACTACATTTACCTGTACACGTTTACTGCATTTACCTGTTTACTACATTTACCTGTTTACTACATTTTCACGTTTTCTACATTTACCTGTTTACTACATTTACCTGTTTACTACATTTACCTCTACACGTTTTCTACATTTACCTGTTTACTACATTAACCTGTTTACTACATTTACCTGTTTACTACATTTACCTCTACACGTTTTCTACATTTACCTGTTTACTACATTTTCACGTTTTCTACATTTATGTGTTTACTACCTTTACCTCTACACATTTTCTACATTTACCTGTTTACTACATTTACCTGTTTACTACATTTACCTGTTTACTACATTTACCTCTGTTAGAGTTGCGAAAATCAAATCTGGTGTCAGGACAAAAGGTGACACAGAGTCACCAAGTAAGTTCTAAGTCTTTTTATTCACTCAAGCAATAAATGGTAAATGCAATCTTCATATATACGGGTTCAATGTAATACCACGCAGGGTTAACAGAGAACTGACTAGCGCCTTATAATACCTTCTTTTAATACTCTGACAGAAGTAGTTCCGCTTCTGAGCTGGCCTGTCAGAGTAGAGACTGGGCGTGGTTTTAGACTTGCCCAGTCTATCGTAGGCGCACAGGCTGGTCCCAGCCCCCAGGCGCTTCAGCTTTCAGGCGTTGTTGCTGTGCAGATTATCTATGCGCTCACCCCTAGATACTGAGGCCAAAAGTTCAGCTCCTTTTTTGTGTCCCAGCCTAGAAACTGCTTGTTTGCAACATTTTTCTATTCATGGGTTCCTAGCTCAACATACTGTTATCTCCCAAGGTTAAACACTGCCCCTTAGCCAGACACCAGGTGTTTGCACAATTCACTGTATTGTTCCACAACTTGTCAGCCTTAGCTCATACACATTCATGTGTAGCAAACAAAACATTTTCTCATACCCCACAATAGTAATGTTGCGGCTTAATGATACAACGAGCACACAGTGTGAAAAGGCAAGCAAAACATATCCATTTCCCACAATAACATATTCTCAAACCTAACACCTCTACACGTTTACCACATTTACCTGTTTACTACATTTACCTGTACACGTTTTCTACATTTACCTGTTTACTACATTTACCTGTACACGTTTACTACATTTACCTTTTTACTACATTTACCTGTACACGTTTTCTACATTTACATGTTTACTACATTTACCTGTTTACTACATTTACCTCTACACGTTTTCTACATTTACCTGTTTACTACATTTACGTCTACACGTTTACTACGTTTACCTGTTTACTACATTTACCTCTACATGTTTTCTACATTTACCTGTTTACTACATTTACCTGTTTACTACATTTACCTCTACACGTTTACTACATTTACCTTTTTACTACATTTACCTGTTTACTACAAATACCTCTACACGTTTTCTACATTTACCTGTTTACTACATTTAGGACTATCTGTATCTGTCAGAGGACTATCTGTATCTGTATCTGTATCTGTCAGAGGACTATCTGTATCTGTATCTGTCAGAGGACTATCTGTATCTGTATCTGTCAGAGGACTATCTGTATCTGTATCTGTCAGAGGACTATCTGTATCTGTATCTGTCAGAGGACTATCTGTATCTGTATCTGTCAGAGGACTATCTGTATCTGTCAGAGGACTATCTGTATCTGTCAGAGGACTATCTGTATCTGTCTGAGGACTATCTGTATCTGTCAGAGGACTATCTGTATCTGTATCTGTCAGAGGACTATCTGTATCTGTCAGAGGACTATCAGAGGACTGCCTCTGTCTATCTTGTCATGAACTTGTCGTGAATTTTTGAACAGATGGATTTTCTTTTTGTGTGGAAGGCTGCAGTGAAGCAGAGTCATCCTTCAGACTCATTTCCCTCCACTGTTCTTTCCTCTTTTTTTTCCATCTCTAATTAACTCTCTCTCCAGAAACTGTCTGTTTACAGCTCACCTGTTCTCACTCTGACTAGACCTGTCTGAAATGACAAAGGGCTGAATTGAGATATGCTTGTGTAACAATCCCAGCATGAAGTGGGATTGTTCCCATAAAGTGGGAATATTCCGAATAATATGTGTAACGTACCTTAAATTATGATTTGTCTCAGAACGTGAGAAATCTATCTTTCTCTTGCTCTGCAAATCTCTCTTTCTCTCTCTGCCTTCCTCTCTATCTCTGCCACTCTCCTTGCCTCTCTCTCTGCCTCTGCCCCCTCACTCTCTCGCTCACTCTCTAGCTCAATCTCTTTCTCTCTCTCCTCCTCCATTTTATATGCTTTTATTTTTCCACATGTACATGCAATACATATAATAAACAACAACAACCTAATGCGTTATTATACCCAGTCACTGGTTCACATGGTTACCTGTCTGTCTCCCTCTACCCAGAATCCTCCCCTGTATGGCAGCCAGTCAGCAGTCACGTATCACAAAGGAAGTGCTCCCTCAGCTCCATCTGTCGCCTCAAACTGGAGAGGCTGGAGCAGGTCAGTGTGTGGATGTGGAAGCGTGTGTGTTTATCAGTGTGTAATGGTTTATGTATGTGTCTAAGGATTAGAGTATGTGTATGGGAATGTTTATAATTGTGTGTATGTGTGTGTGTGTGTGTGTGTGTACTGTACGGATGTGGTTTGACATTAGGGTCATTGCAGTGTATTGATTGTGTTGACTTTGACCCCTCCCTGCAGAGACACTGCTCAATAAGCTATTACTGTTGCTGGCCTGTCATGTGCTCTGGCCTGATTACACTGCACCATACAGCCAAAGTGTGTGTTCACTGTGTGTTCACTGTGCGTTGTCCGAGCTGCTCCAATCATTCTCCCACGACATCATGGCAATATCGATAGGCAGTATTCACATCCAGCATGTGTGGTTTACTAGTCTGCGTGCGTGGTCATATTTAAGGGTATGGTGTGTGTGTGTAACTCTGCGTGTGTTGGCAGGCTCTGGATGCACTGGGACTGAATCCTACAGAGGCACAGAGACAGACGTTGAGGGCCAGACTACAAACAGACCCTGCTGGGACAGTGGCCTACGCAGGTAAGACTACACTTCCCCATAACCTTACCTGACCCTAACTCTAACCCTGCTCTGACAGTGGCCTACGCAGGTAAGACTACAGTTCCCCATAACCTTGCCTGACCCTAACTCTAACCCTACTCTGACAGTGGCCTGCGCTGGTAAGACTACACTTCCCCATAACCTTACCTGACCCTAACCCTGCTCTGACAGTGGCCTGCGCAGGTAAGACTACACTTCACCAAAATCACGCCAATTTTGACTTTGCAGCTGGCCCATCTAGTGGAAACCGCGCAGTTCTGCCTCCGTGGCAAGACAATGTACGGTTAACCCTGATGGCTGATACTTATCCTAAACACATTCACAGGGTGTTTGCACATCCTTCAAAAGTCTTAAAAAAGATTTTATTCATTTATCTGATTTAAGGGCCTTAACATGTCTAAAATTCAGTTTTCAAAGGTATTTTAAAACACGACAGAAATGGCTACAGTGTTTCTGTTATGTTGTGCCTCTGTCACCATGGCAATAACATAAGAAAAGACAATTTGATAGACAACAAAACTAACTAGAGCTGGGATGAAAAACTGAAATTAACGAAACAATTTTCCTTATGTCGGTGATTAGGCTTCACAGCGTTCCTGCTGATTTGTTTGTTTTAAAACCATTATTTGGTCAACAGTAATGTGCATTTGGCTGCTTCCTGCAATGAAAGTGTCTGCCCTGTCCCTGTTTCAGTGCTGGCTCTCACTCCCTCTCCCCCCTTTGCACACAGAGTGAAGGGAGTGATGCATTATGCACAAGCATACTGACAGTTGAGCAACATTTCGATTCCGGGAAAGAGTTTTTAAAGCAACTACTGTTACTGTTGTTAAAGAGGAGAGATTCATATTTATGTGAGTATAACGATTATTTCTCAACTATCAATATAGAGGATGTAACACCACTTTAAAAATATTGTATATAATTGAGATGATACGCTAGCAGAGCGGAGCCGAGAGCACCATTTGTGGTGAATAGCCTACATCAACAGCCTATATAGGCCTACCAATGGAACATTTTCGTAGGACATTACATTTACTGTTAGATCAATTGCATTTCTATCTAGCAACAATATCATATTTAGAGTGAGCAATCTAGCTAATGTTTTTTGAGTTCTCACTTTCACCAGTGGTAGGCCTAAATGATGTAGCAAATAGCCTAGGCCCTAGGCCAATATGCACAAAAACGTGTAGGCAAATTGATCTCTAAAGAGCCAAAATTATATCTGATCATTCTGGATCCTATTTTGATGTTGCACATCAAAATATCCATCATGCATTCCCTAAACATGTTAGATGATAGCTTACTTCTTTCAGTGGTCGGTGCCCTTTAAGATGAGGGAGGATGATTTTTTAAATGTTATGTATGAGCATGGCCTTATTTCTATTACATTCATATGCCATTCACCCAGCTCAAGTTTTCTCTGCACCCATCATGAGGTTTCTACAACCTAGCCTATGAATGAAAGTTTACAACGTAGGTAAGCAGGTCGAGAGAAATTAAAGTAATCAAGGTGAAAGACAGTGACACATTCAATACCGCCTTACACACTCTTGCCTGCATCTATCTGATCAAAGGGTTAATCATTAGTCCAACAGTTACAAACGTTTCTATTGGACAAATCCAGGCATGTTTATCCCTGTTTCATTCTGTTTGCTTCCGTTTAATAAGAAACATTTTTCAACAGAATCGGCGGAATGAATACACCCCTAATCACATGCAAACACAGTTCCTCCTGCTACACCATTGTGCTACCCTATAGAGTGCTGCTGAGGCTACAGTAGTCCTTCATTGCGAAACAGTGTTACATTTTTTTTATTTTTTATCTTTCACTTTTTATCGATATGACATTCATGGTCCTTCCCTTCCTCCTCTGCGGAGCCTCCACTGACTTCTTTCTGGAATATGTTCCTGGATTCTTCCGATGGCATTGAGGAGTACACCACATCGGTCACTGGCTTTATCAATAAGTGCATCGAGGACGTCGTCCCCACAGTGACTGTACGCACATACCCCAACCAGAAGCCATGGATTTCAGACAACATTCGCACTGAGCTAAAGTGTAGAGCTGCCGCTTTCAAGGAGCGGGACTCTAACCCTGAAGCTTATAAGAAATCCCGCTATGCCCTCCGACGAACCATTAAACAGGCAAAGCGTCAACACAGGACTAAGATTGAATCGTACTACACCGGCTCCGACGCTCGTCGGATATGGCAGGGCTTGCAAATTATTACAGACTACAAAGGGAAGCACAGCCGAGAGCTGCCCAGTGACATGAGCCTACTGGACAAGCTAAATAACTTCTTAGCTCGCTTCGAGGCAAGTAACACTGAAACATGAATGAAAGCATCAGCAGTTCCGGACGACTTTGTGATCACGCACTCCACAGCCGATGTGAGTAAGACATTTAAACAGGATAACATTCACAAGGCCGCCGTGCCAGACGGATTACCAGGACGTGTGCTCCGAGCATGCGTTGACCAACTGGCAAGTGTCTTCACTGACATTTTCAAACTCTCCATGTCTGAGTCTGTAATATCAACATGTTTCAAGCAGACCACCATAGTCCCTGTGGCCATGAACACTAAGGTAACCTGCCTGAATGACTACCGATCCATATTTTTATTTATTTATTTTATTTCACCTTTATTTAACCAGGTAGGCAAGTTGAGAACAAGTTCTCATTTTACAACTGTGACCTGGCCAAGATAAAGCAAAGCAGTTCGACACAAACAACAACACAGCGTTACACATTGGAGTAAACATTATTATTTTTTTTATCTATATACAATGTGTGCAAATGAGGTTAGATAAGGAACGTAAGGCAATAAATAGGCCATGGTGGCGAAGTAATTACAATATAGCAATTTAACACTGGAATGGTAGATGTGCAGTAGATGAATGTGCATAGTAAAAATACTGGGGTGCAAAGGAGCAAGATAAATAAATGAATACGGTAGGGGAAGAGGTAGTTGGTTGGGCTATTAACAGATGTACAGGTGCAGTAATCTGTGAGCTGCTCTGACAGCTGGTGCTTAAAGCTAGTGAGGGAGATAAGTGTCTTCAGTTTCAGTGATTTTTGCAGTTTGTTCCAGTCATTGGCAGCAGAGAACTGGAAGGAAAGGCGGCCAAAGGAGGAATTGGCTTGCTACGTGCTACGGGTGGGTGCTGCTATGGTTACCAGCGAGCTGAGATAAGGCTGGGCTTTACCTAGCAGGGACTTGTAGATGACCTGGAGCCAGTGGGTCTGGCGACAAGTATGTAGCGAGGTCCAGCCGACTAGAGCATACAGGTCGCAATGGTGGGTGGTATAAGGGGCTTTGGTGACAAAGCGGATGGCACTGTGATAGACTGCATCCAGTTTGCTGAGTAGAGTATTGGAAGCTGTTTTGTAGATGACATCGCCGAAGTCGAGGATCGTTAGGATAGTCAGTTTTACTAGTGCAAGTTTGGCAGCATGAGTGAAGGAGGCTTTGTTGCGAAATAGAAAGTCGATTCTAGATTTGATTTTGGATTGGAGATGTTTAATGTGAGTCTGGAAGGAGACTTTACAGTCTAGCCAGACACCTAGGTATTTGTAGTTGTCCACATATTCTAGGTCAGAGCCGTCCAGGGTAGTGATGCTAGTCGGGCGGGCGGGTGCAGGCAGCGAACGGTTGAAAAGCATGCATTTGGTTTTACTATCGTTTAAGAGCAGTTTGGTGTTGTATGGCATTGAAGCTCATTTGGAGGTTAGTTAACACAGTGTCCAAAGAAGGGCCAGAAGTATACAGAATGGTGTCGTCTGCATAGAGATGGATCAGAGAATCACCAGCAGCAAGAGCGACATCATTGATGTATACAAAGAAGAGAGTCGGCCCAAGAATTGAACCCTGTGGCACCCCCATAGAGACTACCAGAGGCCCGGACAACAGGCCCTCCGATTTAACACACTGAACTCTGTCTGCAAAGAAGTTGGTGAACCAGGCAAGGCAATCATTTGAGAAACCAAGACTGTTGAGTCTGCCGATAAGGATGTGGTGATTGACAGAGTCGAGTGATACAAGGCAAGCCAGGTATCACTCATGTCTGTAGCCATGAAATGCTTTGAAAGGCTGGTCATGGCTCACATCAACACCACTATCCCAGAAACCCTAGTCCCACTCCAATTTGCATACCGCACCAACAGATCCACAGATGACCCAATCTCTATTGCACTCCACACTGCCCTTTCCCACCTGGACAAAAGGAACACCTATGTGAGAATGCTATTAATTGACTACAGCTCAGTGTTCAACACCATAGTGCCCTCAAAGCTCATCACTAAGCTAAGGACCCTGGGTCTAAACACCTCCCTCTGCAACTGGATCCTGGACTTCCTGACGGGCCAGCCCCAGGTGGTAAGGGTAGGTAACCGCCACATCCGCCACACTGATCCTCAACACTGGGGCCCCTCCTGTACTCCCTGTTCACTCATGACTTCATGGCCAGGCACGACTCCAACACCATCATTAAGTTTGCTGATGACACAACAGTAGTAGGCCTGATCACTGACAACGATGAGACAGCCTTAAGGGAGGAGGTCAGACACCTGACCGTGTGGTGCAAGAACAAGAAAGGAGATGATTGTGGACTACAGGAAAAGGAGGACCAATCACGCCCCCATTCTCATCGACATGGCTGTAGTGGAGCAGGTTGAGAGCTTCAAGTTCCTTGGCGTCCACATCACCAACAAACTAACATGGTCCAAGCACACCAAGACAGTCGTGAAGAGGGCACGACAAAACCTATTCCCCCACAGAAGACTGAAAAGATTTGTCATGGGTCCTCAGATCCTCAAAAGGTTTTACAGCTGCACCATCGAGAGCATCCTGACGCGTTGCATCACTGCCTGTTGTATTTGGCACATGTGACAAATACGATTTGATTTGGAGAATGCTAATTGCTAAAATAGCACACCTGCCTGATAATATGAGCCATGTGGGCTATGAGCTATACCCTTTAGTGAAATAATTAGCCCTAAAAATACTACTTTTTGTCAACATGGGCTCATTTATGGAGAAGAATATTAGCAGGTGGGTGATGCGCGCATAACTCAAAATTGGTATTACATAGCCTTCTAAGTGGCATTAAAAAGGTGTTTAAAAGTCCTCAATTCAACTTAATGGAACCTGCAGATATCCTGCATTCAACCATACCCTAGCTCCTTAAACCTTTACCTTAGCTTTCAAACTCTGACATTTACTGTACCTTAGTTAACCCTTTATGTTAGCTAACCCTTTCTCTGTCTGTCTGCACACACACACAGACAGCGAAGGGGTTAGCTAACATGAAAGGTTACCTATTTTTTGTATCAGCCTACTTGTCCTATCACCTGATGCCTTATATTGAGCACACAAGTTTATCTAAACAAGTCCGTTGACTTTATTGAATATAAAATTATACATTGTTCTTTCATCCAGAGAGATGCCTCTACAATACAGAGCTTTCGGAACATACAGTATTCACCGTACCTTGACTTTTTCCTCATTTTGTTGTGTTACAATCATTCAATTAAGATTTTGTGTCACTGACCTACACACAGTACCCCATAATGTCAAAGTGTAATTATGCTTTTAAACATTTTTCAAAATTAATAAAAAATGAAAAGCTGAAATGAGTCAATAAAAATTCAACCCCTTTGTTATGGCAAGCCAAAATACGTTCTGGAGTAAAAATGTGCTTAACAAGTCACATAAAGAGCTGGATGGACTCCCTCTGTGTGCAATAATAGTGATTAATATGATTTTTGAATGACTACCTCATCTCTGTACCCCACACATACAATTATCTGAAAGGTCCCTTGGTCGAGCAATGAATTTCAAACACAGATTCCACCACAAAGACCAGGGAGGTTTTCCAATGCCTCGCAAAGAAGGGCACATACTGTTTGGACACACCTACACATTCAAGGGTTTTTCTTTTCTTTTTACTATTTTCTACATTGTAGACTAATAGTGATGACATCAAAACTATGAAATAACACATATGGAATCATGTAGTAACCAACAAGTGTTAAACAAATCAAAATATATTTTATGTTTGAGATTTTTCAAATTAGCCACTCTTTGCCTTGATGACAGCTTTGCACACTCTTGGCATTCTCTTAACCAGCTTAACCTGGAATGTTTTTCCAACAGTCTTGAAGGTGTTGTAGTGTAGATGGGTAAAAAAAAAGAAGCAGGCAATGAATATCCCTTTGAGCATGGTGAAGTTATTAATTACATTTAGTGTGGTGTATGAATACACCCAGTCACTACACAGATACAGGTGTCCTTCCTAACTCAGTTGCTGCAGAGGAAGGACACCGCTCACCTTCTTCAATTTAAGAATGATGGAGGCCACTGTGTTCTTGGGGTCATTCAATGCTACAGAAATGTTTTGGTACCCTTCCCTAGATCTGTGCCTTGACACAATCCTGTCTCGGAGCTCTACGGACAATTCCTTTGACCTCATATCTTGGTTTTTGCTCTGACATGCACTTTCAACTGTGGGAACTTATATAGACGAATGTGTGCCTTTCCAAATCATGTCCAATCAATTGAATTTACAACAGGTGGTCTCCAATCAAGTTGTAGAAACATCAAGGATGATCAATGGAAACAGGATGCACCGGAGCTCAATTTCAAGTCTCATAACAAATGGTCTGAATACTTTTTAAAATAAGGTATTTCTCTTTTTATTTTAAATACATTTGCAAAAATTCCTAAAAACCTGTTTTTCGCTTCGTCATTATGGGGTATTGTGTGTAGATTTAATGAGGGGAAAACATTTATTTAATCGATTTTAGAATAAGGCTGTAACAAAATGTGGAAAAAGTCAAGGGGTCTGAATACTTTCCGAATGCACTGTATTTTAACATTGTGATTTATAAAACACACGTTGTCTCTCTGTGTACAGACTTTGAGACGCTGACGCGGGAGCTGTTCAAGCTACAGTTTGAGGAGTCAGAGTTGGGAGGTCAGAGGTTAAAGTTTGTGTCAGATGACCTCTCCAGCCTCCTAGAGTCACCCACCAACACACAGGTAGGATATATTAATACTGTACACTCCAGCCTCAATGGCTTTCCTGTGTAAATACATAAAATCTAATGTACTGTAGTTGTTTATGTGCACATCAGACTGTGAAATTTGAAATAGGTATGATGATTTTGATCTATGTCTAGATCTTGCAGATCTATGTCTTACAGTTGTAGGATCTTAATTTGACCCAAATTGCTACAGCAGGAAAATAATCCTGCAGCAACAGGAATGTGAATTATTATGTGGACATTTTTGTAGGGGTTGATACATTTTACATAAGGGAAAATCAAGTCAGAATTTTCAAAGTGGAAATTACGAACTTCAGAAGCCTTTTTAAACCTCAAATACACTACTACATGTTTTAAATGTCCTGCATTGCATTACATTTCTCGGCATTTCTCCTGCAACAGGGTGATCAAATTAAGATCTTACACCTGTATGCTAAAACAAAAGGGCGTTTTCCCGGACACATGTTAAACCTGGTCTTGGACTAAAAAGCAAGCTCAATTGAGAATCTCCATTATTAAAAGTGCTTTGTAGTCTAGGACTAAGCTTAATCTGTGTCTGGAAAACAGCCCCAAAGAGTGTTTGTCTATTGTAGCATTAATGTTTGCTGTAGTAAACTTGACATGCAGTGGTTATGAATGTCGCCTTGTTGATGCTCTGCTTGAAGGTGTAATATGCGTAGTATAGTAGTGTGATTTATATGCATTAAAGCTGTCTGTCTGTCCGTCTGTCTATCTATCAGACTTCACTGTCTGACTCTGATGACCTAGAGGAGATGGAGAGACTGAGGAAAGACCACATCGAGGCTCTGAGAGAGATCAAGAAACTACAGGTACTTATTACCGGAGCTCGAGAAATCGAACATTAGTAGGTCAGAAAACAGAAACGTGTATACATGAGCATATACAGTATATAGACAATTGATGTTATTTTTTTGCTGTGTCTACATTCTCCAGGAGCAGTTGGCAGAGTCCGAGAGACTTCATCTGCAGATGCAGGGAGAGCTGAACAAGGTCAAACAGGTGTGTTAGTATAGTTTATCTGACCTGAAGCTTACTTACTGGAAATTTGCTGGTTTTATGGTGAATGTTTTTGGGGGGTGCATAGTTGTTTCCCCATTCACCAGAGGGAGTTCTGCACAAGCACACTTAAAGTACATACAGTACAAGTGAAAAAAGAGTTGTGTTGTGACAAGGTAGGGGTGGTATACAGAATATATCCCTATTTGGTAAAAGACCAAGTCCTTATTATGGCAAGAACAGCTCAGATAAGCAAAGAGAAATTACAGTCCATCATTACTTTAAGACATGAAGGTCAGTCAAACCCGAAAAAATTCATGAACTTTGAAAGTTTCTTCAAGTGCAGTTGCAAAAACCATCATGCACTATGATGAAACTGGCTCTCATGATGACCGCCACAGGAAAGGAAGACCCAGAGTTACCGCTGCTAGAGAAGATAAGTTCATTACAGTTAACTGCACCTCAGATTGTAGCCCAAATAAATGCTTCACACAGTTCAAGTAACAGACACATCTCAACATCAACTGTTCAGAGGAGACTGCATGAATCAGGCCTCCATGGTCGAATTGCTGCAAAGAAACCAGTACTAAAGGACACCAATAATAAGAAGAGACTTGCTTGGTTGAAGAAACACAAGCATTAGACCGGTGGAAATTTGAACCGCCGTGTCTTTGTGAGACGCAGAGTTGGTGAAGGGATGATCTCCACTTGTGTGGTTCCCATGGTAAAGCATGGAGGAGGAGGTGTGATGGTGTGGGGGTGCTTTGCTGGTTACACTGTCAGTGATTTATTTAGAATTCAAGGTATATTTAACCAGCATGGCTACAACAGCATTCTGCAGCGATACGCCATCCCATCTGGTTAGCGCTTAGTGGGACTATCATTTGTTTTTCAACAATGACCCAACACACCTCCAGGCTGTGTAAGGGCTATTTGACCAAGAAGAAGATTGATGGAGTGCTGCATCAGATGACCTGGCCTCCACAATCACCCAATCTCAGCCCAATTGAGATGGTTTAGGATGAGTTGGACCGCAGAGTGAAGGAAAAGCAGCCAACAAGTGCTCAGCATATGTGAGAACTCCTTCAAGACTGTTGGATAAGTATTCCAGGTGAAGCTGGTTGAGAGAATACCACGAGTGTGCAAAGCTGTCATCATGGCAAAGGGTGGTTACTTTGAAGAATCTCAAATATAAAATATTTTGATTTGTTTAACACCTTTATTTGGTTACTACATGATTCCATATGTGTTATTTCAGTTGTGATGTCTTCACTATTATTCTATAATGTAGATTTTTATTATTATAGGTTTCTGATAGTCTAGGGCATGGATCATCAACTAGATTCAGCTGTGGGACGTTTTTTTTCTTGAGCGGATGTTCAGGTGTCCGGAACATAATTACAAATAATTTGTAAACTGCAAATTGTCCGCAAGAAGCTCAAACAAATATAATATTTGACTAAAACATTATTTCAAACCTTGCTTAGATTTGTATGCGATGACATACATTATATCTTTATATTATGCGTGGGAGCACTTTGGAACAGATTTAAAAAATGTTAATCACTTGGAGCTTGATTTCTTGGTGTTTTTATTATTTTATGTCCAACAATAATAATAACAAAATGAAGAATCTTGATGGTTATGAAGATAGAGAGAACGAGCCACAGTACAACTCAAGATGTATTAACAACCAGTCGGGAAGCGGTAGCATACGAGCACTATATCTTCAAAATGTATCTTTAGATCCCAGCTTATATTGAGCAAGCAAGGGTCTTTTCTTGGTCTTAGCCCATGGAATTCATACAATAATACAAGAACAGGATTGTCTTGTGGATGGCTGTGTCTTGCCTACTACTTACTAAAAAGCCATACTGTGTACTAATCGTACTACATACTATTTAGAATGTATTGTTTAGTCAAACTGCATGCAATAAGCAACAAATATAAACATACTAGCTCATCCATACTAACAATGAGTCATATAATGCGCAATTGTGTTGATCCCAGCATTCATTCATTATCTGATTATAAGCTGTTGTCAAACACACGTGGGTCTGGAAAGAAGATTCTCCTTCTCTAGTGTGAAGCGAATTCTACTCGATGAAAAGCCAAAATGACTACGCATTTAAAGCATTAACTACAATTTGGAAATTTCACATATAAAACGTTCTATTTTCACATAACACAAAAAAAGCCTACTATTTAGAGCACAAGAAGGGGTATTCAGACACGGCAGATCAACTGATCAGCCCATGAGTATCCAATACTACATACACCAAACCACATGAGCATCCCATACTGAAACAAACATACCCCTCATTATAAACTCCTTGAACCACATCATTAAGTGGTTAATTAATCTTAGTGCTACTAGAGCAGTCACGGTCCCGGTTATTCCGGGTTATAGTGCACTACTTTGACCAGGGCTCTGTTCAAACGTAGTGCACTACTGTATATAGGGAATAGGGTATCATTTCAGAAGTGTACTCTGAGCTTGTTGAGAGCACTGGGTTTAGCACATCCTGTAGTAGCATCGCCGCAGCACTTACAGTACCGTGTGTAGGCGGGAGAAACAGACAGAACATTGTAACAAACTCACTGTATGAAGTGCGAGACTCCAGGGTACACAGAAGAGGGTGGACCCTAAGTAAAATAAATAAATAGACCCCCTCTGTGTTGTGAGTCAGAGACACCGCACACTTGGTCTCACCTCCACTCCTCTACGGATTTGTCTCCCACTCACTCTGGATGCGTCCCAAATGGTACCTTGTTCCCTATAATGGACAACTTTTGACCAGAGTAGTGCACTATATAGGGAATAGGGTGTCATTTGAGATGCTTCTTCTGATACAAGTGTTGCATAAAGCACACAGATCAATATCCACATTTATCCACAGGCAATAGTAATATGCCCAACAGGAACCGGGATGGAAACCTCTTTATTTCTTTCTTTCATATCTTCCTTCTTTACTGCATGTTTGTCACGACAATGATTGCGTACAATGCCTTCAGAAAGTATTCACACTACTTGACTTTTCCAAAATGTTGTTGTGTTACAGGGTGGGATTAAAATAGATTTAATTGTAAAAAAAAATGTGAAAGATCTACAGAAAATACTCTGTCAAAGTGGGAATTACATCTGTAAAATAAAAATAAAACACTACTCTAGATTAGATAAGTATTTAACCCCCTGAGTCAATACATAGAATCACTTTTGGCAGCGATTACAGCAGTGAGTCTTTCTGGGTAAATCTCTAAGAGCGTTCAACACCTGGATTGTACAATATTTGCACATTATTATTTGTTTTATTCTTCAAGCTCTATCAAGTTGCTTGTTGATCATTGTTAGACAGCCATTTTCAAGCAGATTTAAGTCAAAACTGCAACTCGGCCACTCAGGAACATTCAATGTTGTCTAGGTAAGCAACTCCTGCTGAAAGGTGAATTTGCCTCCCAGTGTCTGTTGGAAAGCAGACTAAACCATGTTTTCCTCTAGGTTTTCCTCTAGGTTTTCCTCTAGGTTTTCCTCTAGGTTTTTGCCTGTGATTAGCTCTATTCCATTTATTTTTATTTAAAGAAAACTCCCTAGTCCTTGCCGATGACAAGCATACCCATAACAGAATGCAACCACCACTATGTTTGAAAATATGAAGAGTGGTACTCCGTGATGTGTTGGATTTGCCCCAAACATAACGCTTTGTATTCAGGACATAAAGTAAATGTTTTTGCTGTTTTAGTGCCTTATTGCAAATAGGATGCATGTTTTGGAATATTTTTATTATGTACAGGCTTCCTTTTTTTTATTCTCATTTAGGTTAGTATTGTGGAGTAACTACAATGTTGTAGATCAATCCTTTATTTTCTCCTATCTTAGCCATTAAACTCTCTAACTGTTTTAAAGTCACCATTGGCCTCATGGTGAAATCCCTGAACGGCTCCTTCCTCTCTGGCAACTCAGTAAGTTATGACGCCTGTATCTTTGTAGTGACTGGGTGTATTGATACACCATCCAAAGTGTAATTAATAATGTCACCATGCTCAAAGGGATATTCAATGTCTGCTTTTTTATTTTCATCTACCAATAGGTCCCCTTCTTCGCGAGGCATTGGAAAACCCTCCCTGGTCTGTGGTTTAATCTATTTTTGAAATTCCTGTTAAACACTATTATTCCATGCAACTTATTATGTGACTTGTTAAGCAGACTTTAGCTCCTAAACTTATTTATGCTTGTCATAACAAAGGGGTTGAATACTTGTTGACTCAAAACATTTCAGCATTTAATTTGTTGTTAATTTGTAAAAAAAATCTAAAAACCATCATTCCACTTTGACATAATGTGGTGTGTAGGCCAGTGCCACAACATCTCAATTTAATCCATTTAAAATGCAGGCTGTAACACAATAACATATGGGAAAAGTCAAGGGGTGTGAATACTTTCTGAAAACACTTTATGTAGTCACTGTCTGGCTGTCAGGTTAAGCTCTACTGTAACAAACACACACACACACACACACACACACACACACACACATACAAATGCACCTGCCACATTCATACACACACACACACACACAGACACACACACACACACACACAGACACACGCAAACAGACAATGCACGTAAACACAAACACATGCGCACACACACACACACAGGTTTAGCTGCGAGTAACTCTAAACTCCTAAGCACTACCTCTACTGCGTATGTAATAACCTGAATGGCTGAGTAGCTTCATCTGTGTATTCAGCAGTGTAGTTATTTAACCTTCTACGTACACTACACTGGGTTGGTATGGAAATCACTTGGTTATGGCACCCTATTCTCTGTATAGTCAAAAGCAATGGTCACATGCTTCGCAAACAACAGGTGTAGACTAACAGTGAAAAACTTACTTACGGACCCTTTCCAACAATGCAGAGAGAGAAAAAAGATACATAATTGAAAAATAATAACATGAGGAATAAATACACCAAGCGTAACAATAACTTGGCTGTATACATGGTACCAGTACCGAGTCAATGTGCAGGGGCACGAGGCATTTAAAAAAATATATATATAGTACCAGTCAAAAGTTTGGACACACCTAGTCATTCAAGGGTTTTTCTTTATTTTTACTATTTTCTACATTTTCGAATAATAGTGAAGACATCAAAAATATGTAATAACACATATAGAATCATGTAGTAACCAAAAAACTGTTAAACAAATCAAAATATATTTTATATTTGAGATTCTTCAAAGTAGCCACCCTTTGTCTTGATTTGCACACTCTTGGCATTCTCTCAACCAGCTTCATGAGGAATGCTTTTCCAATAGTCTTGAAGGAGTTCCCGCATATGCTGAGCACTTGTTGACTGCTTTTTCTTCACTCTGCGGTCCAACTTATCCCAAACCATCTCAATTGGGTTGAGGCCAGGTCATCTGATGCAGCACTCCGTCACTCTCCTAATAAACAGTAACAGCAGCATACGTGATGAATCAAGAGTTTGAGCTAAAAGAGTCAATGCAGATAGTCTGGGTAGCTATTGGTTAGCTATTTAAGTTGCTAATTAGCAGTCTTATGGCTTGGGGGTAGAAGCTATTCAGTGTCCTATTGGTTCCAGATTTGGTTCATTGGTACCGCTTGCCATGCGTTAGCAGAGAGAACAGTTTATGACTTAGGTGGCTGCTTTCTCTCACACTGCCTGGAAATAGGTCCTGGATGGCAGGGAGCTCGTCCCCAGTGAGTGATGTACTGGGCCGTACGCACTACCCTTTGTAGCGCATTGCGGTTAGATGCCAAGCAGTTGCCATACCAGGTAGTGATGCAGCCAGTCAAGATGCTCTCAATGGTGCAGCTGTAGAACTTTGTGAGGATCTTAGGGCCTGTGATAAATCTTATCAGTCTCCTGAGAGGGAAGAGGTGTTGTCATGCCCTCTTCACGACTGTGTTGGTGTGTGTGGACCATGATAATTCCTTAGTGATGTGGACACTACAGCCCTGTCGATGTGGATGCGGGCGTGCTCGGCCCTTCATTTCCTGTAGTCCGCAATCGGCTCCTTTGTCTTGCTGACGTTGAGGGAGAGGTTGTTGACTTGGCACCACACTGCCAGGTCTCTGACCTCCTCCCTTTAGGCTGTCTCATCATTGTCGGTGATCAGGCCTACCACTGTTGTGTCGTCTGCAAACTTAATGATGGTGTTGGAGTCGTGTGCTGCAACGCAGTTGTGGGTGAACAGGGTGTACAGGAGGGGCCCTCATGTTGATGGTCACTGTGTTGGATGTGTTGTTGCCTACCCTCACCACCTGGGGGTGTCCTTCATACTGGACACAGAGACATAAAAATGGTATCCACAAGTTTATCTGACTCTGGGGAAGTAGTTAACGGGCCTCATTGCCAAAATCACAAATTATCTTAAGGTCTAATGATTATTTTGCATCAGTCATGTTCTCCTTCTAGATTATATTTTTGTTTGCATCCCAAATGGCACCCTATTTCCTTTATAGTGCACTGCTTTTCACCAGGGCCCATCCAAATGGCACCCTATTCAAAAAGTAGTGAACTATATAGGGTTAAAAGTAGTGAACTATATAGGGAATAGGGTGCCATTTGGGATGCTACCTTGAAGAGCTCTGTATAGTGATCCCCTACAGACTCCACAGCTACAGGCTCAGCAACAGTGGTGTAAAGTACTTAAGAAAAAATACTTTAAAGTACCAATTAAGTCATTTTTGGGGGCTATCTGTACAGTCGTGGCCAAAAGTTTTGAGAATGACACAAATATTATCTTCCACAAAGTTGGCTGCTTCAGTGTCTTTAGATATTTTTGTCAGATGTTACTATGGAATACTGAAGTATAATTACAATAATTTCATAAGTGTCAAAGGCTTTTATTGACAATTACATGAAGTTGATCCAAAGAGTCAATATTTGCAGTGTTGACAGCTTCTTTTTCAAGACCTCTGCAAGCCGCCCTGGCATGCTGTCAATTAACTTCTGGGCCACATCCTGACTGATGGCAGCCCATTCTTGCATAATCAATACTTGGAGTTTGTCAGAATTTGTGGGTTTTTGATTGACCACAAGTTCTCAATGGGATTAAGGTCTGGGGAGTTTAATGGCCATTGACCCCAAATATCGATGTTTTGTTCCCCGAGCCACTTAGTTATCACTTTTGCCTTATGGCAAGGTGCTCCATCATGCTGGAAAAGGCATTGTTCGTCACCAAACTGTTCCTGGATGGTTGGGAGAAGTTGCTCTCGGAGGATGTGTTGGTACCATTCTTTATTCATGGCTGTGTTCTTAGGCAAAATTGTGAGTGAGCCCACTCCCTTGGCTGAGAAGCAACCCCACACATGAATGGTCTCAGGATGCTTTACTGTTGGCATGACACAGGACTGATGGTAGCTCTCACCTTGTCTTCTCCGGACAAGCTTTTTTCCGGATGCCCCAAACAATCGGAAAGGGGATTCATCAGAGAAAATGACTTTACCCCAGTCCTCAGCAGTCCAATCCCTGTACCTTTTGCAGAATATCAGTCTGTCCCTGATGTTTTTCCTGGAGAGAAGTGGCTTCTTTGCTGCCCTTCTTGACACCAGGCCATCCTCACTGTGCGTGCAGATGCACTCACACCTGCCTGCTGCAATTCCTGAGCAAGCTCTGTACTGGTGGTGCCCCGATCCCACAGCTGAATCAACTTTAGGAGCCGGTCCTGGCACTTGCTGGACTTTCTTGGGCGCCCTGAAGCCTTCTTCACAACAATTGAACCGCTCTCCTTGAAGTTCTTGATGATCCGATAAATGGTTGATTTAGGTGCAATCTTACTGGGAGCAATATCCTTGCCTGTAAAGCCCTTTCTGTGCAAAGCAATGATGACGGCACGTGTTTCCTTGCAGGTAAACATGTTTGACAGAGGAAAAACAATGATTCCAAGCACCACCCTCCTTTTGAAGCTTCCAGTCTGTTATTCGAACTCAATCAGCATGACAGAGTGATCTCCAGCCTTGTCCTCGTCAACACTCACACCTGTGTTAACGAGAGAATCACTGACATGATGTCAGCTGGTCCTTTTGTGGCAGGGCTGAAATGCAGTGGAAATGTTTTTGGGGATTCATTTGCAATTAATTGCAATTCGTCTGACATTCTGGAGTATATGTAAATTGCCATCATACAAACTGATGCAGCAGACTTTGTGAAAATGTATATTTGTCATTCTCAAAACGTTTGGCCACGACTGTACTATTTATAATTTTGACAACTTGTAATTTCACTTCACTACATTCCTAAAGAAAGTGATGTACTTTTTACTCCATACATTTTCTCTGACACCCAAAAGTGCTCCTTACATTTTGAATGCTTAGCAGGACAGGAAAATGGTCCAATTCACGCACTTAAGAGAACATCCCTGGTCATACCAACTGTCACGATTGTTGAAAGAAGCGGACCAAAACACAGCGTGGTTGGAGTTCCACATATTTAATGGAAGTGAAACTTACTACAAAACAAGAAGCACCAACAGATCGGATATAAGCGTGTGCACAACAGCACATACAATTATAATTTTTTAAATAACCCACAAACCATGTGGGGGAATGAACAAACTAAGTATGGTCCCCAATTAGAGACAACGACAATCAGCTGCCTCTAATTGGGAACCATCCAAAACCAAACATAGAAAATACAACAGAACAAAACCCCCCCTGGTCACGTCCTGACCAAAACACCATAGAGAAGCCAGAGGGCTATCTATGGCCAGGACGTGACACCACTGCCTCTGATCTGGCTTACTCACTAAACACACATGCTTCGTTTGTAAATGTTGGAGTGTGCCCCAGGATATCCGTAAATAAAAACAACAAGAAAATGGTGCTGTCTGGGTTGCTTAATACAATGAATTTGAAACTATTTATACTTTTACTTTTGATACTTAAGTATGACTAAATACTTTTAGACTTTTACTCAAATAGTATTTTCCTGGGTGACTTTTACTTGAGTCATTTTCTGTTATAAGGTATCTTTACTTTTCTTCAGTATGGCAATTGGGTACTTTTTCCAGCACTGCTCAGCAGCATTACATAACTAAACCCCTGCTGTCACCCCAGCCTGGCCTCAAAGACTAGAAGTAACATGGTCAATTTAAATCTGTGACACTCAAACAGGAGGGAGGTTGGTCGGGGAGGCTGGTTGGATGTATAATAACCCAAAGGTTGCGTGTTCGAATCCCATAACAGACAATTTTAGCTAGTTAGTATCAACTTTGCAACTACTTGCTACTTTTTAGCTACTTTGCAACTACTTAGCATGTTAGCTAACCCTTCCCCTAACTTTAACCCCTAACCCTAACTTTTCCCAGCTAACACATTTGGTTCCTTGTAAGTTGTGGGAACATGTGTTTTTGGTTTCCCATTGGTTCTGGGAACGAAGACATAAGTTTCCTGACTGGTAAAACTGTTTTAAATGTTTTGAGAACTGAAGTAAAACTTTTGCCTGTTCTGGGAACTTATATCTTTTGGTTTCATGGAGCGTCTGAGAACGTTTTACTATGGATCCCTGAACGTTTTCTTAATGCTTTGAGAATATGACTTTAAATAGAATCATGACAAACCTGCAGAAAGCGTTATGCTGAAGTATTGAAATTTCCACCTAAGAAACATATGGTTCTCTGAACATTATGTGCTAGCTGGGTGTCCTGCACAATTCCCAGAGCGTTGTGGGAAGGTTGTATGCAAAATAACCATAAGACAACAACAGTCTCAACAAGATCTAAAAAAAAATAATATGTGCTAGCTGGGTAACCCTAACCTTAACCCCTAACCCTATCCCCTGGCTAACGTTAGCCACAACAAATTGGAATTTGTAACATATCATATGTTTTGCAAATTCGTAGGATTTTGTACGAATTGCAATTCGTAGCATATTATACAAATTGGAATTCGTAACTTATCATACGAAATGGATGTTGGACATCCATAAATTTAATACATACCATACGAAACGTAACATATCATGCTAAATGGAGGGAGAAAGATTTAGATTGGTCACCCCAGACAGCACAAAGAAAACATTACACAAGCGGATAAATAAAATAAATTATTTACAAGAAAAATTACTGAAATATGCATACATAGTGGTAGTATTGAATTGAGCCAGGGAAAAGTCCTGCTGTTGCTCTTTTGTGAAGGGTTATATTGCCAACTGGTATGACTTGATTAGAGTTATTTTGTAGAGCTGAGGGGGAAGGGAAGATGAAGATGGAGAGATTAAGAAATGGGCAACATTACAATTTGTCATTAGTGTCCAAGGTCACCAAGATTAGTATTTGACATGGACATTGGGGCACACACACTCATACATGGACTCATACACATGCACAGACTTCTCTTGCGCTCTCTCTCTCTCTCTACCTCCTCCCTCTCCCTCTCCCTCTCCCTCTACCTCTACCTCTACCTCTACCTCTACCTCTGTCTCAATTCAATGGGCTTTATTGGCATGGGAAACATATGTTAACATTGCCAAAGCAAGTGAAGTAGATAATATACAAAAGTGAAATAATCAATAAAAATGAACAGTAAACATTACACTCATAGAAGTTCCAAAAGAATAAAGCCATTACAAAAGTCATATTGTTTATATATACAGTGTTGTAACGATGTGCAAATGCTTAAAGTACAAAAGGGAAAATAAATAAGCATAAATATGGGTTGTATTTACAATGGTGTTCTTCACTGGTTGACCTTTTCTTGTGGCAACAGGTCACAAAAGCTTCTGCTGTGATGGCACACTGTGATATTTCACCCAGTAGATATGGGAGTTTATCAAGATCGGGTTTGTTCTCAAATTCTTTGTGGATCTGTGTAATCTGAGGGAAATATGTGTCTCTAGTATGGTCATACATTTGGCAGGAGGTTAGGAAGTGCAGCTCAGTTTCCACCTCATTTTGTGGGCAGTGTGCACATAGCCTGTCTTCTCTTGAGAGCTAGGTCTGCCTACAGCAGCCTTTCTCAATAGCAAGGCTATGCTCACTGAGTCTGTACATAGTCAAAGCTTTCCTTAAGTTTGGGTCAGTCACAGTGGTCAGGTATTCTGCCGCTGTGTACTCTCTGTTTAGGGCCAAATAGTATTCTAGTTTGCTCTGTTTTTTGTTAATTCTTTCCAATGTGTCAAGTAATTATCTTTTTGTTTTCTCATGATTTGGTTGGGTCTAATTGTGTTGCTGTCCTGGGGCTCTGTGGGGTGTGTTTGTGTTTGTGAACAGAGAGCCCCAGGACCAGCTTGCTTAGGAGACTCTTCTCCAGGTTAATCTCTCTGTAGATGATGGCGTTGTTATGGAAGGTTTGGGAATCGCGTCCTTTTAGGTGGTTGTAGAATTTAACGGCTCTTTTCTGGATTTTGATAATTAGCCGGTATCGGCCTAATTCTGCTCTGCATGCATTATTTGGTGTTTTACGTTGTACACTGAGGAGATTTTTGCTGAATTTTGCATGCAGAGTCTCAATTTGGTGTTTGTCCCATTTGGTGAATTCGTGGTTGGTGAGCGGACCCCAGACCTCACAACCGTAAAGGGCAATGGGTTTTATAACTGATTCAAGTATTTTTAGCCAGATCCTAATTGGTATGTCAAATTTTATGTTCCTTTTGATGGCATAGAATGCCCTTCTTGCCTTGTCTCTCAGATCGTTCACAGCTTTATGGAAGTTACCTGTGGCGCTGATGTTTAGGCATGGTATGTATAGTTTTTTTGTTTGCTCTATGGCAACGGTGTCTAGATGTAATTTGTATTTGTGGTCCTGTCGACTGGACCTTTTTTGGAACACCATTATTTTTGTCTTACTGAGATTTACTGTCAGGGTCCAGGTCTGGCAGAATCTGTGCAGAAGATCTAGGTGCTGCTGTAGGCCCTCCTTGGTTGGTGACAGAAGTACCAGATCATCAGCAAACAGTTGACATTTGACTTCAGATTCTAGTAGGGTGAGGCCGGGTGCTGCAGACTGTTCTACTGCGTCCATAAGGAGTACAATCTGTGTCTTGCGTATGTCCTCAGTGTGTGTATGGGGGGGGGGGTTGTCAGGAGGGCTATCAGGTGGCTGACGGGGGGTGCTCAGAGGGGGTGAGATTCCCTGGGCTTGGGGTTCTTAATTTGTCTGTTCTGCTGTGATGTCGACGCTATGGTCAGGGGCTGGTGTGAACTGTTCTGCTGTGGTGTCAAGACTTTTGTCGGGAGCTGAGGTGGGCTGTTCTGCTGGCTTCTTAGTGGGGGTGGTCTGATCCTCTACTCTAGTGCTCTGTTCTTCTCCTGCTCTTGCTTTTTATATTGTTGAAGTTGTCTCACCACAGTCCAGAGTGCAGATATGTCTCTCTCCACCTCCAGCTCTCCGGGTCTGGTTAAGGGGGTGTTGTTGTGCTGGACTGTTGTCTGGGTCTGTGCTGACTGGAGTGTAATCACCTGCTGTTCCAGCTCCACCTGCCATATTTCCAGCTGGGTAAATGTATCCTTCATTTCAATGAGGGTGTAGTACTCAGTCCTGGGAGGTTGACTTTCCGCTTGGGGTTGCTCGTCTGTGGGGTTATATAATTAAGAGGTTTGGTCTGACCTGCTCGGGGTGGGGGTATCTTTCTCAAGGGAGAGCTTCTCCTGCTGGGCTAGTTCTTTGATTAGGTGAAAGTCCAGCTGAAATTGTTTGGGGTTGCCCTGTACCAATACTGTTCCAGACATATAGAGATTTATATTAGCTGACTCAGAGTCCTCGTTGTCTAGTATCCTGAATTTCCACCCCTCGTTAACACCCCCTCTCTTAACAGAGGGGTAGTGCGCTAATATAGCACTGTGCCATGCCAGGGGATGGTCTGGTTAATATAGCACTGTGCCATGCCAGGGGATGGTCTGGTTAATATAGCACTGTGCCATGCCAGGGGATGGTCTGGTTAATATAGCACTGTGCCATGCCAGGGGATGGTCTGGTTAATATAGCACTGTGCCATGCCAGGGGATGGTCTGGT